>WYDI02005973.1:0-11629 GCA_009867235.2 Psittacus erithacus | reverse complement strand
GCGCCTGCCCCCCGGGACCCGCGGAGCCGCCGCGCCCCGCCGCGGCCACCGCCCCGCGCCCAGCACTAGGCTCGCGGTTTAATCGCTCCCACAGTCGCTTCGGACACAAAATGGCGGCAGGCGGCGGCAGTGCGCGTGCGCCAGCGCGGCTGCCCGCGGACCCACCGGCCCGGGGTGGGGAGGGGAGGGGACGGAGCGCGGGGAAGCGGCCGCGCGGTGCAGGATGGGAACGGGCGGGGCCCCGCGGGGCTCGCGCCAACTTCAAACGCGTGCGTGCGTGGCCGTCCGTGCGTCCGTGCGTCACGTGCCATGGGCGGCTAGGCGGGAGGGAATGGGGGGGGGCACTGTGGGGCTGCCCCGCTTAGCCCCCGCAGGTACTGCTCTCTTCGTTTTAGCCACCGCGCCCCCCGTTTACCTCAGCCACTGCTCCCCATTTCACCTCAGCCAAAGAGATCGAGGTCCCCCTCAGCAAATTTGCAAACAAGTTGTCAGGCAGTGTTATCTTCTGGAGGCTCTGCAGAGGGGTCTGGACAGGCTGGATCAATGGGCTGTGGCCAATGGGATGAGGTTCAACAAGGCAAAGTGCCTGGTCCTGCACTTGGGTCACAACAACCTCATGCAATGCTCCAGGCTGGAAAGCCGCTCATGGAAAAGGACCTGGGAGTGCTGACTGATGGAGCTGAACATGAGCAGCTTGTGCCCAGCCAGCCAAGAAGGCCAGTGGTATCCTGGCCTCTAGGTACCAGTGTGGCAGCACAGCTAGGGCCGTGATGATCCCCCTGTACCGACACTGGTGAGGCTGCACCTTGAATCCTGTGTTCAGTTCTGGGCCCCTCACTACAAGAGAGACATTGAGGTGCTGAAGTGGGTCCAGAGAAGGGCAGCGGACCTGATGAAGGGCCTGGAGCACAGTGTGATGGGGAACGGCAGAGGGAACTGGGGCAGGTCTGGAGAAGAGAAGGCTCAGGAGGGACCTTATCGCTCCCTACAACTACCTGACAGGAGGATGGAGCCAGGAGGTGGCTGGTCTCTGCTCCCAAGGAATAAGGAACAGGACAAGAGGAAATGGCCTCAAGCCATGCCAGAGGAAGCTTGGATTGGCTATTAGGGAAAATTTCTTCACAGAAAGGGTTGTCAAGCCCTGAACAGGCTGCCCAGGGCAGCAGTGGAGTCACCGTCCCTGGAAGTGTTCACAAACCATGCAGAGGAGGCCCTCAGTGACATGGTTCAGTGGTGGCCTTGGCAGTGCTGGGGAACGGTTGAATTTGATGGTCTTAAAGGTCTTTTCTAACCTGGTTGATTCTAACAAAACTCAGGCCCAGTGGAGCAGGAGGCTATGTCTCATCTCCAGGGAAAGGGACTCCTGAGGAGTGTAAGGCCATGGCAAAAGCCTCCACCGAAACTGGTGCCTTCCCCTGTGCAAAAGAGGGGTTTGTTAGTTAGAAAACCGAAGCTTAAGCTGGAAGAGGAGTCAGTAATATCATAAATTAATTACTAGGATGTTTCTAGGGGCAATTTTACAAATACCAACAAGTTTCTGGAATTAGGCAGTGTTTGCTGGTGGTTTTAAAGTACCTTTGGCTTGCCAAGCTGTAATCCAGTGAGACAAAATGCTCAAGTTTCAGTGCGCAGGAAGGGTGAATGCAGTGCCAGGGATTTAGTGGGGAGCTTCTAAGGAAGCCAAAAGCCCATCAGAAGTTCAATTCCACAGCATTTTCTGCCTGTCTGCAACTTTCCCCTCTACCTTCCAAAGGTGGAACCAGCCACGGCATCCAGTGTGAATTCGTATGGGAAAGCACAGCGGCTGTCTTTAATTTTCTGCGATTTCTTTCTGGGATTAACGTACTTTCTCATCTCTGGTAGTGTTGTTGCAGACCCATAGCTGATTGACAGGCAGGCTGAGGGGAGGGAAGAATTCAGTGAGCTTGCTGCATCCTCTTTATATCCTCTTGCCATAAAAACATGTGAAATGGAGCTTGAGTGATGGGTTAAAATATTACTGGTTCAAAAATAAGATGTGTTGGAAGAGAGCTGTGTTTTTTGCTCGCCTATTAATCCCTGGAGGACAATAAGGCCAGGGTTTCGGACAGAAGACTAAACATAAAGAAACCTCAACACAAACCCGTGCTAGTAGGACTGACAAGTTATAAGGCTGTTACAGTTGAAACCAATATGAACAATCTTGCCCCAGATTTTTTCATCTTGAGATGTCACTGCAGGGCAGAGTAAAAGCTGCTCAGCAGCCTAGGCTTTTCCCCAACCTGCTTAGCAAGCGACAAAGCCACCAGGCAAATGTAGCATACATTAGCATGTGTAACCTGGCCTCTAAATTCTGCTCTGAATAATGTTTATGTTGAATAATGTTTATGTTGAGCTACATCATGGAGAGGAGAAAGGTCTGCCCTGCTGCTTCTCTGTGAGCATGGAGTTGGGTTGAGAGGTGGTGGCAAGAAGGTCCAGATTCTGACCCTGCTTTACAGGTTTCTCCTACCAAAGCTCTCCTGGTCCTTGCGAAAAAGCAGAGCATGGGTGGCAATGCCGCGGACTGCGTTCTGAGCACCGATACTCCTTTTGGGGCTGTTGACGACTGAGGCCAAGTTCCCTTCTGAAGATTGTGACACCAGGCTGAGCCCGTTAATTTGTTACAGTGGGGAGCTGTAGCTTGAGAGTGGCCAGAGGGGATGAGCTGTTTTGAGTCAAGGATGTAGCTCTGTTTCTGCAGCCTTGGCTGAAGTAGTAAAAAATGAATTACACAGCAATGGCAAAAAGTGGCCATTAATTTTCATAGGTGACAGGGTGTAGCTCATAGCATAACCCCTGGGGTTTTCTTGCATGAGAGATTTGAATCACAGAAATAGAATATCCAGAACTGGAAGGAACCCACAAGGATCTTGGAGTCCAACTCCTGTTGGCCTATCAAAAGCTTTGTTAAAATCACAAAATACCCCACACCCATTGCCTTCCCTTCTTTACCGTCGAAGGAAATTAAGTCAGTACAGCATGAAGCACATTTCTGTGGAAACGAGATTCTGCAGTGTGAATTCTTTCAAAATCAGTTACATTTATTCTAAACTGTCCACCCATCAATCCGTGTGCTGTAATGCTTGGGAGAGTAGCACATCTTTTATGTGTAGCCATGAATCCTGCTTTAAGGCCAAGACTTAGTTCAGGCGTGGCTCAAAATGGAGGGGAGCACTGGTTGTATGTAAAATTGCTTCTTATGCTCCTTTAAAAATGCACCCAGGACTGGGAATAAATGGGTGCTAATGATCCCTCTGCCTTTTTTTTGTAGCCGTCTTACGACAAATGGTCACTTGTCTTTTGTAGTAGGAATTTTGCTGGTTAGGAAACAGAAACTGTACTGGCAAGTACCTATTATTCCTGGACTTCTGCCAGAAGCGTCCCTAACAATCTCTACTAGCATGTGCTGTGCGTCTGACCTGTTGATCCTGGTTTATCGCTCAAAGGTTTTTTTGAGCTGATTTGCAGAGGATTCAGGCCCCAGCTTCAGTCCTAATTG
Organism: Psittacus erithacus; assembly: GCA_009867235.2. Classification (NCBI taxonomy): domain Eukaryota; kingdom Metazoa; phylum Chordata; class Aves; order Psittaciformes; family Psittacidae; genus Psittacus; species Psittacus erithacus. Next base: position 8,109 of record WYDI02005973.1, on the reverse strand, counting down.
GGGGTGCTCCTGAAAATCAGCCTCCAAGCCTGTCCAAACTACACACCCAAAGGCAGATGCTCCTTCTGGAAAAGATGCCTGAGTGAGATCTTTCCCACAGACACCTTGCCCATGAGCAGAATGGCAAGAACTGAAGCCATGGAGCTCCTGACCACCTTGCTGAGGCCCCAGAGTGAGTTCACCAAGCTCTTTCCCTGCTCTTCCTAGCACTATGCTTCCATCATACTGTACAAGCCCTCAGGAGTCTCCTCACTCAGCTGTAAGGAAGACTGTTGTAGTCAAGTTTGAGAGCCAGCATTAAGTCTTGGAGATTGCCTGGAGCACATGAAATGTACAGAATGAAATGGGGCCCCAGTTGTCACCTGATTAGTGGTCCTTGGAGAACAAGCCTGTATGCATGTGCCAGACAGCACTGTGAGGAACGTGTCAGTGATCATGAGGAGGTAGGTGTTCAGCACAGACTGCTTAGCTGCTGGAATCATTTGTAAGCACCCTAGTGAATGCCTTGGGTTTTCATGATTTCATAAAAGCCTGGAATGAGGTGAGATGTCCAACACTGAGGCTGCTCAAACCAGACATTCCAAAACTACAACCCTCTAAAAATGATTTTGCATCAAGATTTAAGTCTTTTCTTACACGCAGGCTGGCCAGAGCTTATGGCGTTCCAAAGTGGCAGCACCACTTTGGGGTGATCTTGGCTTATGGCTGCTGTTGGTATCGTCACAACAGCACCAGCCCTGATGCTGTTCAAGAGGAGGGTGTGTTGGTTCACCAGGTATTTTGTGTTGATGATATGCAGGGGCTCCTCAGGATGCAGGTACAAACAGATACCAGAGTGCTCCAGAACCCATCTGCACCCCTGTGATCAAAACAAAACCAGCAGTAAGTGGGGAAAAGGAGCATCTTTTCAAAGTCAGAGCACGTGGGTATTGCAAGTGTAACACAGACACCCTCCCACAGGCTGCAGCTCCTACAAGAAGAGCAAGTAGCTGCTGAGCACCAGCACGTCAGTACGAGAGGGAAATGGTTTAAGCGCTGACACAGATTTGGCTGACAAACACAGTGCTGGCACACTGTCTCTTTGAAACAGCAAACACGCTGCTGCAAAATCTCTCTGTGGTGCTGTGTGCGTCCCTGTGTGCTGCGGGAGTGGCTCCCAGGGACTTCACCCTGTGCCATGCTGCAGTTCTTGTGCAATGGCTGGACAAGGTGTTAAGTTTCAGAGGGAAAAGTTGAGTCCCCTGCCTCCTTTGAAACAGCTGGCTCATGTGATGCTTGTTCTACTCCTTCCCAGCCCTGAAAGAACTCCAGACCAAGCAGGATGCAGACTGCAGTGAATGGTTTCAGTGAGTGCTGTCCAAAAAGCAAGTATTTTTGAAGTTTATTCCAGTTAAAATGGCAATTCTGCAATTCCAGGTGATCTGGCAATGTCCATGGGGCAGAGTTCTTTGGTGATGCCGGCATAGACCCATTCAGAACAAAGGGCTGGGGAATAGATTCCTTAATTAATCTGTTTTGTTGTTTTCTCCACCACCACTCCCGATGTTCTTAAAACCACATAAATAGTGAGATTATTCCCTGCAGTTCCAGGAGCAGAGATATTTTGTCCTGACCTGCAGCTCCCTGCCTGCCCTGACAGAAGGCTGCTTTCCTGCTTCCATCTTTCTACAGCCAACAAGTAGCTTATCTCAGTAGGTGGAATTGTGCTGCAGGGATGGGGGTAAGTTTTGGTAGGGTGAGGAGGACATAGGTGAGTAAATTGAATTTGTGGCTCTGGACTCTGGAGTCCTGGGCTGGTTTTATGTCCAGGAGTTATTCAGGGGAAAACAAACCAAAACAGGCTCAGGAGGGACCTTAGAGCAGTTTCCAGTACTGAAAGGGGCCAAAAAGGTATCTGGACAGGGACTTTTGACAAGGGCCTGTAGGGACAGGACAAGGGCTTTAACCTGACAGAGGGGACACTGAGCTGAGATCTTAGGCAGAAGTTCTTCCCTGTGAGGGTGCAGAGGCCCTGGCACAGATTGCCTGGAGAAGCTACGGCTGCCCCATCCCCGGCAGTGTTCAAGGCCAGGTTGGACGGGGCTTGGAGCAGCCTGGTCTAGTGGAGGGTGTCCCTCCCCATGGCAGAGGTTGGAACTGGATGAGCTTTCAGGTCTCTTCCAACCCAAACCATTCTATGATCCTGTGACATAAAATGGCTGGGCTACTTCCCACCTCTCAGGGGCTCTTATCCACAGTTGTATGTGCCAGCTGTGACCCACATCCCACATCTCTTGCTGCCTGCAGCAGACAGTGTGATGCAGTGCCACAGGTACAGAAGAAACCAGAGCTGCCTGTGTTGAGCATCCCAACCAATTAGCCTCAGTGTAGCCACCTAGTGTCACCTTGGGTGGTGCTTCCAATGCCCAGCACCCAAATTTTGGCAACATTTGGCTGGGCTGTGGAGCAGGGATGTCAGAATCAGATATACCCCATGAGACCCACCACCACCCTCAAGCCTGCTGCACTGACCCCTAGCTTCCCCTGCCCCTGGGCAGTGGGGGCAAAGAAACACCTGCACAGCGATGCCATCACTCATTAAAGGTTTGGTTTTATTTCTGGTTTAAATCAAAATTAGTTGCTCTCTGTAATTACATTATATATAGATTTATAGAGACATTATAGAAAAGAATTTTTTGTTTTTTTTCTGCAAAAATCTGTAAATAAAAAATAAAATAAAACAATCAAACAAAAACAAAAGGTCGCAGCTTCTGACTGTGGGTCTGGCCGTCCTTCTGCTGCTCCTCCTGCCCCTGCCCTCCACGGCGCTTCCCAGCAGACCAAGAAAGGCTCTGGGCTGGGGCCACATCTCACTAACGTTCCCTACAGCCACAGCTGGGGAGGGACAGGAGCACGTGGAGCTGGAAAAAAGAAACGCCAGCAGAATATATTAGTATCTCGTATCTCATTTTATTGAAGTCCTGGGGACTCCGGGTGGCAAAGAGCAGCAGTCCCCATGCCCCAGGCAAAGCAAACGGCATGGGGAAACCATCCCCAAAGTGTAGCTCCAGACATCCGGTAGTCTCCATGCTGCTCCAGCAGCCAACAAGGGGGGCAGGACGGGTGGGTGCCCGGTGTGGTTTAAATAGCAGTCAGAGGGTGGGATGTGCAGCAAGTACTCCCCTGCCATGGGTGCTCCATTAGTGTGAGGCTGCAGCGAGCTGTCATGCGGGTGATGCTGCGGTGCACTGCTGGGAACGGCATGGGCCAGGCGACCCCAGCCTGTACCAGGCCAGTGCCCAGCAGTGCCTTGGCCCTTAAGGGATGGCAGAGGGGTTGCATGGTGTCTCAGAAAGCTGTGCTGGCCATGCTGGCTGGGGCAAAGATCCGTGGGAGGCTGTCCAGGGTCTCCTCCAGCCGCCGGTGAGCTGATTTGCCATCTTCCCCTGCAAGCACAGGCTGTGGTCAGTGAAGCAAGCTCCGGAAGCTCTGTCCTGTTCCCACACCCAGCCACCTTTCTTGGCCTTTCCAGGGGAACGTGGCTAGTGCCAGACAGCTGAGCTTGCATACTTAAAGGCCACAGAGTGGAGAACTCTTGTCTCCCTAGTACACCCTTGGGCAGATCCTAGCTGGGATCCGGCTAAAAAAGCCCCCAGAGCTCCTGATGGGGATGTTGCACATCCTGTTCTTCAGCTGCCTGCCGTACCCCTGCCCACACAGAAGAGGGATTAGGGATCACCCATGTTTGGTCTGCAGGAGAGCCTGGCTTGGGCAAAAGGGGCCAGGGCTTGAGGCTCTGCCAGCTCCAGCATCTCAGATGGCTGTGCACATCTGCATACATCTTGTAGGCCCCTTCCAACACCTAAAGGAGCTACAAGAAATCTGGAGAGGGACTTCTGACAAAAGCCTGTAGGGACGGGACAAGGGGGAAATGGCTTTAACCTGACAGAGGGGAGATTGAGATGAAATATTACGAAGAAGTTTTTCTCTGTGAGGGTAGTGAGGCCCTGGCACAGGTTGCCCAGAGAAGCTGTGGCTGCCCCATCCCTGGCAGTGTTCAAGGCCAGGTTGGACAGGGCTTGGAGCAACCTGGTCTAGTAGAAGGTGTCCCTGCCCACGAAAGTGGGTTGGAACTGGATGAGCTTTAAAGTCCTTTCCAACCCAAACCAGGCTGTGATTCTATGATTCACTGGTCCAGGGATCCCAAGGGCTTCCCCAGGACCCCAGGCACACACAGGGATGCGTCCATCCATGCTACAAGCTGGCTGTAGTCAGCACCCCCACCCACAGCAGCCATCCCCAGCAAGATGTGGTGACATGGACAGTCTGCTGGAACATGGGACATGAGGCTTCTAAATGTGCTGGGTGCCACGGGGATGGGCTCTATGAACAACCAAGACACACAGAATCAAAACATGACATGGCTGACAGGCTCTAAGACGGAGACATTCGTGAGCAAAGCAGCCAGAGCGGGGACAGGGGATGAGGACAGCTCACGTGTCCCAACCTGTGCAGCAGCTGCCGCGACCTGGAGGCCTAGAAACCCACTCAGATGGTTCTCTCAGTGCCATCTAGCAAATAACAAATGACAACCAGGCTTAGTTGTCTGTGGCCACAGAAGCCTGGCCCTTGCTTCCCACTGCCATCTTGCTGTTGCCTGGCAGAACTTGGGGCACGATGAGCCAGGATGCATGGAGTAGGCAGCGACCAGCCCAGGACCTCCTTCTCCCACAGGCTCTGCTGGCACCAGGAGATTCCACTTGGGATAACATGCGTGGGGAGGGAGCAGGGAGGAGCAGCAGGACACTCACCACACAGCATCAGGCTCTGCTTGGCTGCCTCCCGCACAGGCTCCTTGTCGGTTTGGCACAAGTAAACCAGCTGCTCGATGCTTTCCTTGGCCTGCAGGAGAAAGGACAAGGGACTCAGTGTGGCTGGCAGCAGGGACACAGCAGAGGGGAAGGCAGCATAGGGTGCTGCAGCCCCATGATGCAGGAAAATCCTGGTCCTGTTCCTTCCCTCCCCACTTCCCTTCCTGCCCTGCCCCTGCTTGCTTCTCCAGCATATGTGGGGCAGCCTCAGGTCCTCTTATCAAGGGAGCTAGTGTGTCTACAGCCACTAGCCACATGCAATTCCTCTTGCTCTGGGGGATGCAGCTCCACTGCCTGTTCCCTGCATCACTCTCACCTTCAGGCAGCCCAGCGCTGCACACCCTGCCACGCGCGTCTGTACCTCCTCATCCTCCAGCTGCTCCAGGTAGCACACAAGGGCCTGGGGGAGAACGTGGTCGTCAGTGCCACCACCCTGCAGAGCCAGGGGTCAGCACTCACATCCCACCTCATCCTTGACTACCCCAGCACATACCCGTTGTCGAAAGCGGGGGTTCTCTGCCAGGCTCCGGAGCTGGGCTGACACGGCGCTCACCACCTTGCTGTTGCCCTCCACAATGAGCAGGCTCAGCGCTTTCAGTCCCTCCTTCTTGAGGCGGCCTTCAGGCACGCGCTTCAGGGCTCGCAGCACCACGTCCTGGTCGTCTGAGTTGAGGTTCTGTGCCAGCATCACTGTGGGGAACCGTGGGCTGAGCCAGTGTGTGTGCGAGGAGCCCAGCTGCACTGCCCCTCTGCGACTGGGAACCTAGCTCTGGCATCCTGCACCTGTGCCTGGTAGAGCTGGCCCCACACAGGCTGCCAATGCATGGGGGCACCCAAACCAAGGTGCTGCAGATCTACAGCAAGGACCTAGGGTGCTCAGGAAGGCAGCACGGGTGTGGGCTGTGCACTGGATCAGAGCAACTTGTCTACCCCAGAGATGGCAGAGCCTCTGGCGGATGCCCCAAGGCCACCATGGTGGTACTGCAGGATGATCCCCTGTGTTGATGCTCCAGCACCCCATAGAATTATGGGATAGTTCAAGTTGGAAGGGACCTTCTCAAAGCTCATCCAGTCCAGCCCCCCTGCAATAAGCAGGGACATTTTCAACATCCTCATACCAGGGTCTAGGGAGCATGGGAGGGCACCCACCTTCCTCTGCCACCTCCATCATGTAGGTGTCGAGCACCAGGGCGCCAAGTGACTCAAAGTGGCTCCAGTACTGGAAGACAGTGACCTGCTCGCCCTGGGCACTGCCGGGCCGCCGGGGCAGCCGCCGATTCAGCACATCCTCCACCAGTTTCACACAAACTGCGGGAAAGGGCTGGGCTCAGGATGTGCAGCAGCCATGGCCACCCCTCTACAGGGCTCCTGGCACCCATAGGCCCTCATGCATGATCACTGTGTGGGGCTAGTAACTCCCCAAACACCTCTGTGCTCACCAGCATCAGCCAGGCCAGGGTGCCGCTCATTGATGGGTACTGCGTACTGTGTGCTGAGCACCTGCAGGAACCGCTCCACGGGGCAGGAGTAGACGTTGGGGGCCTCCACGCAGCAGTCCCAGAGGGGCAGCACCCCCTCCTTTCGCGTCGAGAACTGCACCACTGCAGGGACAGGTGCTGTCAAACACCCCTGGACACCAATCCACATGCAACCCCAGTGCAGTCCCCTTGGCTATGTGGCTTTACCTTCAGTGGCAGAGGCAGCTGTTCCTGCTCGCTCCTCTGTGAGCTGGCACACGATCTCCAGAACCTGCGCCTCCCGCAGCAGCCTGTCCAGGGCATACATCTCCTGGCACCGCAGGGGACCAAAGGTACCCAGTTTCTGCAAGGCACAGCCAAAATGGGGACCTCAGGGACAGAGCTCACCACATGCTGCAGCAAGACACCCCTCAAAAGGGAACTCACAGCCCACCCCAGATCTTCCACCCCAGCACATCTGCCTCTGTCCTCACCAGCAGCAGGCGGTTGCAGCTGTTGAGGTGAAGCACCAGGGCCTTATCCAGGAACTCATTGCCAGTGCTCAGGGGGTCGGTGCTGGCCTCGGAGCCACTGCACATGCCGGTGTCATCTGCACCAGTCTCGCCAGCGCTGGGGGCCCTGCTGCTGTGCTGTGGTCTGCCAGCCCTCCTGCAAGCCAGGGAGAGATGGAGGCAGAGATCAGAATGGGAAACCTGGGCCTGGACATTCCCCAGGGGAACTCTGAAGGACCTACAGTATCACAGCATGAGGGCTGGGCAAACGAGCAGGCCCCAGAGGCATAGGGCATGGGGGCTGCCTCACGGCCCAGCACCCATGGAGAGATGCAGGGTGGCACTGAACCACAGACTGATTTGGGTTGGAAAGGACCTTAAGATCATCTATTTCCAACCCCCTGCCATGATGTGGGGGATGCCTCGCACCAGACCATATCGTACAAGGCCCTGTATAGCCTGGCCTTAAACACTGCCAGGGATAGAGTATTCACAGGCTCCTTGGGCAGTCTGTTCCAGTGCCTCACCACCCTCACAGTAAAGAACTTGTTCCTTATATCCAACCTGTATCTCCCCTGTATCAGTTTAAACCCATCACCCCTTGTCCTATTGCTACAGTTCCGGATGAAGAGTCCCTCCCCAGTATCCCTATAGGCCCCCTTCAGATACTGGAAGGCTGCTATGTCTCCACGCAGCTTCTCTTCTCCAGGCTGAACAGCCCCAACTTTCTCAGCCTGTCTTCATATGGGAGGTGCTCTAGAAGGGCCAGATCCTGTTGCTTCTCAGCCTGGACCTGCCCTGAGCTGTGAAGGGATGGTCTAAATGTGCTTGGCCACTTTGGCAGAGCTGGGCATCCCCCATCCCAAATGCCCCAGGGCTCCATCCTGCCCTGCGCTGCATCCCATGACCCTGCTATGCACCTCTCGTCTTGGAGAGGCTCTTCCTCAGAGCCCTCGGAGTCCTCCATGTCCGAGGTGTTGAGGAAACTGAAGCTCTCCAGCGCATGCTCCACTGTCAAGCTGATGCTGGAGGCCCGGCTGAGGAAGACACCTTGCTTCTGCTGCAGAGGAAGGCATGGTGGGGTTAGATCCTGGCTCGCCAGACAGCCCGCCCCACCTTCCGCATCCCCAGGCATTGCCATCAGGAATCATGGGATCCCAGCCTGGTTTGGGTTGGAAGGGACCTTGAAGCTCATCCAGTTCCAACCCCCTGACACAGGCAGGGACACTTTCCACTAGACCAGGTTGCTCCAAGCCCTGTCCAACCTGGCCTTGAACACTGCCAGGGATG
>WYDI02005972.1:0-13319 GCA_009867235.2 Psittacus erithacus | reverse complement strand
CAGCTACAGGTTGGGCAGAGAAGAGATTCAGAGCAGCCCTGTGGAGAAGGACTTGGGGGTGTTGGTTGATGAGAAACAATATGAGCCAGCTTCCGTGTGTGCTTGCAGCCCAGAAAGCCATCCATATCCAGGGCTGCATCAAAAGAAGTGTGACCAGCAGGTTGAAGGTGATCCTGCCCCTCTGCTCTCGTGAGACTTCACTTGGAGTGTCGTGTGCAGTTCTGGTGTCCTCAACATAGAAAGGACATGGAACTTTTGTAACAAGTCCAGAGGAGGGCCATGAGGACGATCAGGGGATTGGAGCACCTTCTGTGTGAAGACAGGCTGAGAAGGCTGGGGCTGTTCAGCCTGGAGAGAGAAGGTTGTGTGGAGACCTCATAGCAGCCTTCCAGTATCTGAAGGGGGCCTACAGGGATGCTGGGGAGGGGACTGTTCATTAGGGACTGTAGAGGTAGGACAAGGGGTAATGAGTCCAAACAAACAGGGGAAGTTTAGGTTACATATAAGGAAGAAGTGCTTTACTGTGAGAGTGGTGAGGCACTGGAACAGGTTGACCAAAGAAGTTTTGAATGCAGTGTTCAAGGCCAGTTTGGACAGTGTCTTGGTTGACATGGTCTAGTGTGTGGTGTCCCTGCCCATGGCAGGGGGGGTTGGAACTAGGTGACCTTAAGGTCCTTTCCAACCGTAGCTATTCTATGATTCTGTGATATTTCCTCTAAATGAGTGGCATTTTTATATGTTGGCTTATGAGTAAAACCTTACTTGCAGTAGGCTGGCATTAGCCAAAGGTCTGACATCTTAGGAACTCATTTATATTGTATATCATTTAAGAGAGGGTCAGATTTGATTAGGTATGAGTATTAATCATGCAGGCTATTGATTTCTTCTGTGTGATCACCATGTCTATGGTAATGCCTGTAGAAAAAAAATATGGATATGGGTTTGTTTTTCAGCCCTGTTGAGCTGCATCAGCTTCATTTGTGGTGGTTCAAATCAGTCTTTTAAATTAATACACTATATTTGTGAAGATCGCTGTGTATTTTTGCCATTCTGTGCTAGCTACTGTCTTTACTGATACTGCAGCCAGACTCGAAAGAGCAAGGCCTGGTGTGCCTTCAAACCAGACGTGACTGTTCCTCACTGCCCTACCAGCTTCAGAGGGACTGTATAAGGAGTACAGAAGGAGATCCCTGGTTGGAAGAAAACATTGTGTAAGTACATTTGTGTGATTCTTCACCCTGTGTATGTTGGGCAGTCACACTTGTAGCAGGCAATATGAAACTGTAGTGTGGAAACAGAAATATGGTGTTCAAAAGTGTTCCAACTGTGATCTTGTATAACTGACTGTGGAACACAAAACAGAAAAATAACTATGAATGTGCCCAGTTGCTGTGGTAAACAGGCCAAAGAAGGGTGTGGGGGCTGGATTTCAAGCTGATCCGGATGTGCTGCTGTGTGTGTTCTCTTAATTTTCATTCATTCTCACTGAAACAGCCATGCAGTGCTTAATGGCATATATAACACAGAAGTAAGAAAAGGGCAATAACTGCTTACCTTCCTGGAAAAAAACAAAGGAATTATACTTCTAATGTGGGCTGAGGGTTGAGGTGGTTTTTTGTTTAGTTTTTTTTCGTTGCAAATGTGTGTGGAGCTGTTATCTGAAGTGTAAGATGGTAACTCATTAGGACATTTCAGTTTTCACAGCTCCATTTAATTTCCCTTTTCACCTAGGAGCTGCAGGAGTTGTAAGTCTGTGTACAGGCAGTGCTGTGAATTTAAAGATGGCTTTGTAAATTCTGGCAGCTTGGGTGATAAAGCTGTCAGGTCTCCACCACCAGCTACTCTGGTGCTAATTATGGAGAGTGGAAAGGGTGAGGGTGAAAAATGTTCCCCTTCTGTGACTGTTGCTGTCTAAAACTGCATTGGCATTTCAATGTATGACTGGTTGCATGGAGTTCTTGATTCTCCTTAGGACTCTCTAAGGTCAGAAGCATGGCAAGCAATGTGTGTAAGTATTTTACATTCTTTCTTCACAGAGTTTGGGGGTTGGAAAGTGATTTAAATGTTATGTTACTTTTTTCCATTTGGAAGATTTACAGGCTAGCATAAGAGTGTCTGGGAAAAAAATAGTATGAAAAGTATGTATTTGATAATCCTCTGCATCTGAGTCTGTGCGGAGCTCACTTGTTCAAATAGGGGAGATCCCACGATATTGTGGCATTGCCTGAATGTTGCAGTAGTCACAAAAGGCTAAGCAAAAGGCCTGGCTCTTCAGTGGCTTGGGTCCTACAAGCTTGTTTGATTGTACATCTTGTCTTTGTAGAGGTCTGTTTTGGAAAATGTTGAGGTCTGTATAGTTCCTCCAAAGGTTAATCCCATAAGTAAAGGTTCTACAGTGAGGTTTTAAATAACTCAGTTTCTTCTAATTCCAGTTACAGAATCAGAAAATAAGAACTAGTGGAAAATCGTGTTTTTGCAGATTGCTGTCCCATAGGCAAGCTCCTGGCCCTGCCCTTGCACCAGGATGGTCCTTGGCGCACTGATTGCTAAGACAGCAGAAATTTAAGCAGAAGAGAACTAGTAGCTTTTGCTATCAGTGATCTGTTTGGTGAATTTAGACATCTGCCTGAATCTTACCTCCTAGTGAAAAGCGTGTCAGTTTGCAGTGATTTCTTACCTTTCCCTCTTCTGTTTTCAATGAGTATTCATTATCATATTTATGCTATAGTTTTTTACTCTTACTGTTAATTCTGTAGGGTCTATATAATCTGTTAAGCACACTACTTCATATTATCCTGTATTATGTTTAATTTCTGTTCATTAGATTATCCAGATATTTAACCACTGTGCACACTGACATTTGAATTATATGAATGACACTGAACTCATGTGCAAGTCAAGATGAGTTTATCCTAAGATTTGCAATAAATTTTGTATCCAGTCTTCAGACGTACTGCTTGGTCTCCAAGCTAACCTAACCAAACAATACTGAAGTCATGGCATTAAAAGCATCTATGATATGTAAAGGGAAACAAGCACACCATTTTAAAACAGTTTGTTTTCTCAAATTCCTATATGTGGATAATAGGCCCTTGAGTAAATACCTGTATGTATTTTGCATGAAAGCTCAAGTGCCAAGGCAGGAAAAGCCAGGAGAACATTTGTGGAGCTGTGCCAGCCGGAGCAGATGTATCACAGCAGCTTAATTTTCAGTAGAAACGTCAATAAATAGAAGAAGCACTGAATGAAAAATTCATGGGAAAGATTTTCCTGTGATTAATTTATCAGACACCTGAGGTCGCTATTTGCTCATGTAAACTGAATCTAGGAAAGGAGGTGGCAAACCTACCAGAAGAGCTCCTGGGACCTACTCTGACCTTCCAACAGAGAGGTTTTGTTCTGGACTACTGTTTTCATTAGCTGTTTTAATTTAAAGGTAAAACTTTGAAGAATTCAAGAGCAAAACCAAACACAGTTTCTTTCTTTCTTTTATTTTATTTTTTATTTTTTTTTAAATATTCCCTGTGAAAAAAATTTGGAATTCAGAGCAGTATGCACAGCTTCTAGTACATTCAGCACCACCAAGTCAAATATTAATAAAAATACCCCCATTTAACTGTAGAATTATATTAAGAACATTCAGATGGATAGATGGGAGGGGTTGTGTAATAACAGTGAAACATCTCTATGATCTTTACTGTCAGAATTAGTTTTTAAGAGGATCATGCTGACACCTAGCCTATATTTTTAGTTATCAAGGTCCTGAGAAGGTATACATTCCTGGCAATTTTACCCTTCTTCCTATTGCATCAAGTGATAATTTGGAGAAATTAAGTAGTTTCTATTCAGAGAGCAGACAAGTAACAGAAGTGTAGTCAGTACTCAGAGTGCGGAAATGAAGGTATGGCTGCAGCCAAGTGAGCTGTTTAAGGATATGAGGTGGTGGCAGCAGCTCTCTGTGCCTGCGGTTCTTGAAGCTGTAGGAGATATTCATATGCAGGAACAGACTGTGCCTTGCCTGCATGTGGGGCGCTAACTCCCAGCTTCCAGATTTAGTGGGAGCCAGGATCTGGCTTCAAGCAGGGACCAAGCAGCAACTTTGCTGACTAGGAGGTATCTTCTCCCATATGCAGTCCAAAGCAGGGACTTTATACCTGCCCTGCGGACACAACTGTTCCCAAATTCTGAGTCCTAGGAGGGATATCCTCACATCCCCTCCATATATGATTGCTCTTCTCTGCTGTTCATCCTATCCAGCTTTGTGTTTGCAGCTACAGGTTCATCTACACTGCAGCCCTCCCGTTTAGGGTTTTAATCAGACATTGTCAAGTGGCCTGTTCCTTTAGCAAAGAAGGGCTCTTGTTGCCTTTTATGGGTTACAGCTGTAAAGTTGCAAACTAATAATTTCAGCAACACAGGCCATGCAGAGCTGTGCTTCAGCAGCAGTACTACTGTTTCAACTGGTCGTCTGTGGTCTCAGGGAGTGGTATGAATTGGAGGAGTAACATTATCTAATTCCATTGGGACATGACACTTCCAGGAGCTGCTTTCTGTGGGATAATCTGCACTAAATTTACTGGAATAATGCTCCAGTTATTTTCCAGTTCTTGCCTATGTCTTCAATTCCTTGTGAGGAATCCAATTAGCAATCCAATTTAAAGGATGAGCCACAAAGATTATTACTGCTGAACTTCAGAGGCAGGAACAAAGACAGCTGAAAAGAAACTTCTTTAAAATAGCTTTGCAACAGAGATCAGCATATTGTGACACTGCTTTGAGCTGATCAATAGATAAAACCTGTGTGTTGCATCATCAAGCTTTAATGGGCTTAGTCACAGCGCATATAGGTTTAGTTTCCTTTTAAGTAGGTAATGTGCTGCATGAAACATGTATATAAGATGTATTCGATCCAGTCCAGGGCATACTTCTTGAATAACATTTGAAAGAGCAGCAGCTTGTGTGCAGGCTGTGCAAGGGGTACCAGAGTGAGGGGTGAATGCTGCCATTTGTCGGCAGGGGAGGATAATTCTTTATCTTGCTGTGTGTTGAAGCAGCTGGAGTAGCTGGATATTCAGTGTGCCAGAGGCAGAGGCGCTGGATTTGTGCAAACCCAGTCCTGCTGCTGCTGTCAGAGGCAAAGTGAATGCTGCAGCAGTTTTGCACTGAAAGGCATCCTCTGCTTTCTAAATACCTGGAGCCTTTTTACGAATCACTGCTATGTCCTGGGCTTAGCAACAAGTGAATTTTTCTTAGTAGCCATTAAAAGCCAAAATAACTTAAATGATAGTTACTTGAATTGAGCCACTTGAATAAGGAGAAGTCCTAGATTCATGAAATAAGATCTTCTCTTGAGTATTACAAGGGAAAATCCTCTTCATGATAACTTCTGTCCTTCAGCAGCTCCTGTCACCCATTTTGTGTTTATCAAACATCACAGCTTACTGTTTCTTGATAACCGCAAACCCCAAAGGTTTTAGTTTATCATCAGGACAACCTGAGCAGCTTATCCTTTACACTGCCTAATCAACATGCTATATTGCTAGAGAAAATGTTTTGGTAATTTGGTAATTAATTCTCTATGGCTTTTTTATATTTAGCCATTCTTCTGAGATTGCAAAATGTTCCTCTTTTAAAGAGGGGTGGCAGTTTTTGTGCAGTACCTGCTTGAGAACCTGTGCAGAAATTGCAGTCAATTCCCACAGATACATTCAATTTAGCATTCGCTTTTATTACATTTTTTGTGGCTTAGCGTAAAAGATGGTGACAGGTCTTGTTACTCAGTTCAGCCTTCCTTACCTGGGATGGGGAAGAGCCATGGCAAAGACTTAATTTTAAGGAAAAGCAAGGACAGGAGCCAGAAAGTGTTGCTTTAGTACTGGTATGTTTGTTACCTGTATCGGGATGCACTAGACCTGAACCTCAGACTAAGAAATAATTGTTTTAAAAAGGTAAATATTTGCTCATCATAACATGATAGGAATCTTAGAGACTGTGGTACAGTAGCTGTTTGCTTTCTACTTGCCTTTTGTAATCTTCCGCATCTCAGCTAAAAGTACCTCATCCCATTAGTCGGCTAAGGGAAAGCTCGCAAGAGGATATGTTGTGCTCAGAGATGTGAGACTGACAAGAGAGGGTTCATGTCACTATAAAGCCTGGACACTGGCATCAGTAAAACGAATGTATTTTTGTAGAATTTATATTTTCAGATACTGGAATTTTGAGTTCCTATATGAGGTAATATCTGAAACATGGTATGCAGGTAAAAATATTCTGCACATTGCAGCTATTAAAAACCTGTGCATAAGAATTGTGGATGCTGTTGACAGTTCCTAGACTTGCCTCCAGTTGGCTGGAGAGAAAACTGGGCAAAGGAAAAGCCAAAAAATGGTTCAGTGAACTTGTTCTAGAACCAAACCTGCATCCCTTGTCCTTTGGCTGGGATGTGCACTCTTCCTCCTCGCTCTATCTCTGCTCTTGAGCGTAAAAACTGAGGACTGTATAAAGGGGGCCTACAAAAAAACTGGAGAGGGACTTTTTACAAGGACATGTAGTGATATGACTATAAGGAATGGCTTTAAACTAAAAAAGGGGAGAATTAGATTAGATATTAGGAAGAAGTTATTTACTGTGAGGGTGGTGAGACACTGGAACGGGTTGCCCAGAGAAGTTGTGGGTGGTCTGGACAGAGCTTTGAGCAGCCTGGTTTAGTGGAAAGTGTCTCTGCCTGTGGCAGGGCGTAGGAACTACATGGTCTTTAAGGTCCCTTCCAACCCAATTCTATGATTCTATGACAGGAGGATGGTGGAGGCAGAAGTTATGTGTTTCGATGTGTATGGAAGAGTCAAAGATCAATAGTTTATAGGGGAGAAGGAGGAGTAGGGAAATTAGATGACTTTGTTGGTGCAAATGGGAGGTAAATGGAAACAGTGATCCAGCTTTGCACTGCGCCATGTGGAGCCAGCTGGAAAGGGTAGGAAGGGAAGATGATATAAAACTACACAGCCAGATGAATGGCCTTCACCAGACTGGAGCATCCTGAGGTCTGCTATGTGGCATGCCTTCACTGAAGTGCAGCAGAGGGGAGGTGCTGAGTGGCTTTGTTTTTGTACAGACTTGATGCCTTCTTCAGTAAGCAGTGGTAATATTGCAGCAGTCAGTATGCCAACCTTGTATGACCAAAATAATCCTCTGGGGCAAGGCTGGACTGCAAAATAGTCCAATTTAAAAGAACATGAATACTAATCTGTGTAACTGTAGCTAATTTGTGCCAGAGAGTGTGGACTGACGCATGAAAATTGCATGAACGGCCAGGAAAGGAAAACATGGAAGGAAGAGAGCGGGAATCTTCTGCTCACCCAGGGCTCTGCCAGACCACTTGAATGTATTAGCATTAAGCATCTTACCAGTGGTAACCTGGAACAGTGCTGAAGTAGCAGATTTGATAGCAGATTTCTTCTTCTTTTTTTTTTTTTTTTTTTTTTTTTTATTTTTTGCTTGTGACAGTCCTCTGTGGTGGTATATGCATTTTATAAATAATTATTCATCAAGATAAATTCTCAGGAAGAAGTGTTGCAACCTCAGTGGGTTGAATTTTTCTTTCCACCTCTCCCATCATGTTGGCACAGGCACGACATGGAGATCTGACACATAGCTATTAAAAGATGTCTGTGCAGGTATTGCTCAGCTATAAAATTGCAAAACTGGAACTTACTGTACGTATGATAGACTTTTAATGTAAAGGCACTGATTGTAGGCTGCTTTTTGTGAGTGGAAACTTCCAAAGCTGATACGAATGCTTGCAGCTTATGATTGATTTATGGAGTATGTACATTTATATAAAAGACTAGTGATACTAGTTTTGCTATTGAAGATTTCTTGGAGAAACAGGCCATGTACCCAGAGCTGCTGCAATAAGTTGCTCATTTCAGTGCCCAGGTTCTGTGTTCTTGTAACAATGCTTGGATGGAGTGGATTTTAGAGAGCGCAGTAATTCTGAATAGAAAGCTAAGATTGAACTGGGTACGGGGGCTGTGAGGTATTTTGGTGCTACCAAAATGTAGCTGTGATAAGGAGGAGCTTTTGGGTACCAAAATACTCAGATTATTGGATAGCACGAGTCACATCTAGCTAGATGTGAAAGGCTTTAATACAGGAAACACTTTGCATTTCTTGAGATTTCTCCACACCAAGTGTGAGACAGCATGGACAGCTGAAAGCAGAGCTTGATGTAGGTATGCACACTTTGATAGTGCTCTAATTCTACTTGACTTCATCAAGTTGTAATGTTTAGTCTCATGTCAGGAGAAATACTGGAAAGGGAAGTCAAAAGTATTTGTCTGTGATGTTGGAAGGGCTTCTTGGGGTCTGAGTATTATTTACCTTGAGTGAAATATCTGGTTCATTCTGTACTTCCCTTTGCAAGGCACCAGAATGTATGGAGTTGGATGTGTCTGCTGGGTTTGCACCATCTCTTTTCCAGCTGTTACTTCATAAATCACTCAATCTCTGTGCATTTGGCAGATAATTACTGTGTATTAGCTACCAAGCTTTTCTCATTGTGCAATCTGTGGCTGTGGAGTATGCAAAGAACTGATAGAAGCTCTTTCCTTTGCCAGCCTGATGGGTGAGGCTGTTTGCCGTGTCTTGTCACCCTGTCTTTTAATTACGTTGCTGCAACCTTCTTACAGCCCTCTCCAGCGTTAGGGTGCTTTGTTCTTTGCTTGCCTTAGTTGTTTTTGTCAAATTCTCAATGTTGTTCATTTTTCCTCCCTTTTTTTTTCCTTTTTTTTTCTTTTTTTTTTTTTTTTTTTTTTTTTTCTTCTTGAGAAAACCACAAACCACATAAAAATTCATGGCATGTAATTCATCCCTGAATATGACCTTGGAATAATGAGATATTTCTGATCTACTCCGTGATTATGAAGCAATGACAGGAGCTGACAGAAAAAATAACTGAAACAGCACCCTAGCTGACAATATGTCTATTCCTGATGCAGCCACAATTTACCTTTGTTTCCTCCTCTCCTCCCTGTTTGTTCAGTCATTGTAAGCAAAGAAGAATCTGGTTAGGTGGATTTTTTTCATACAGGTCTGTCAGATTTATTCTGTTATCCATCGTGTAGCTGTTTCCATTCTCCTCTTTGTCCTGGTTCTTACCTTTTTTCTCTTGCCTGAGCATGCCTCAACAGTAGCATGCATAGTTTGATGCAGAGGGTCCTCATGCATCTTTTTCATTTCACCTTTAAACCTAGACTAATGTCTTGGTAGTCAAGGAGGGTTACAGGTTATATTAAGCTACATGAAGCAATTTCTGTGGCCTATTTCTAGTTTTGAGCTTCTTACTCTAATCTGAAGGAGGCCGTAGTTATTTTGGTAAGAACCCCAGGACAGCACCACTTTGGGGCTACTGAAACACCAAAATCAGGAGAGCTTATCATCTTTTAGCTGTCCTGATGTAGCAGCTACTGAAAGAAGCCTCTGAAATAAGGGTGGAGTAGACACCAATGATAATAAGTGAATTCTCAGAGTTCATTCTTACCTCCACTTATGAATCATGGCCTTACAGCCAGGGAGTTTCCATGTAAGTTGCCTGGAGATATTTTCATAACTTGGGCTCCTCAAATTCTGGCAAAATATTGCTTACTCTAAGGAATAAATATATTAAGGACAAAATTGATTATGCTTTAAACCAAGGTGTCCTTATTTAGTTCAGGCTGTTCAGTTTAGTTCAGTTTTCCTTCCTGTGTGTAAGATTAGAGAGTAAAAAGATGCCTGTTTCGTTACAGCTCTCACTGCTGGAGTTATGGGACAAGCTCTGTGCTGTTGTTGCGCGCTCAGATTCCAGCCTTTGGAGGACCTCTGGAATGTTGCAGGTATTTGACCTCCCTTGTCAGCTCACAAACAGTCAGTACACTGGATTTTCAGTTTCTTGAGGTTTGAGGTAGTTTATTTTACCAGAACATTTTGATCATTTCAGCTCCCTTGATTCCCTTTCAACAAGTGCGCAACAGGGATGCATGTTGGGTGAAGTTTGCTGTGGCTGTAGGAGCTGATGATCTGAACGTTAGAAGGGTCTAGCTTTTCTACTGACCCCTCAGTTTCTGATCATGCTTGGCTTGGAGGAGAGTGCTGATATGATCTGACTGATGCACTTCAGGGCTTGTGCTGGAAAATTCTCCAGACAGCTGGAGAGATTAGTGCAAACTAAGAAACACCAAGTAATTCAGCTTGTTTGGGGTTTAGTTGTCATTTTTGTGTCCCCGTGAGCTGACAGGCCATCCCACTATCTTTCTGGAAATAATGAGGAGCTCACCTGGTTTTGGAAGTTTAGTAGGAGAGGATGTAGGAAACTCACTGAGATGGTAGGACAGAGTGGTTCATCCTTTTTTGTGCAGTGTGCTGGATGCTGGTCTTGGGATATAGATGGGGCTCTGTTTTTCTCCTCCTCTGGAATCAATGTCTGCAGCAGAAACTTCCTCAAAGCAGGAGGCCTGTGAAACAATGACTGCCAGCCCTTAACTCAACTTCATCCCAGCAGCAGAGGTCACAGATGGAGAGCTGGGTGCAGCAGCAGCAATTTGGTGGACTGGCAGTTGCTGCTGGCAAGGCTGTGGGGCAGGGAAAATGAGAAGCTGATGTCTCCTGCTGTCCTATGAACCCGTTGCCACATGCTCTTGTCTCTGAAGAAACTAACCAATACTCCAGAAAGGAGAAGAGTGTCTATCTTTG
Organism: Psittacus erithacus; assembly: GCA_009867235.2. Taxonomy (NCBI): domain Eukaryota; kingdom Metazoa; phylum Chordata; class Aves; order Psittaciformes; family Psittacidae; genus Psittacus; species Psittacus erithacus. The sequence goes on along the minus strand of WYDI02005972.1, from coordinate 2,591 downwards.
TCATGGTGTGTCATTAAATTCTGCTATTGTCAGTATACCTCAAGGAACAGAGGGAGTCCAGATAAATTATTTTTTATCTTTTCTTGGCTAGGAAATTATCTGGAGCTACCAGAGAAAAATGAGCCCCATGCAAAAAGCATTTTGTGGTAGTATATCAGTAACTTGCTGATAGAGGTGCAGTTTGGTACTTTAGGAGTAAATAATTAAAATGACTTAGGTAGAGGCCTACTTGTACACTGTGAGAGGACAGCCTGCTTTTAGAATCAATCATAGAATCAACTGAGTTGGAAAAGTCCTTAAAAATCATCAAGCCCAACTGTTACCCCAGGACTGCCAAGCCCACCACTAAACCATGTCACTAAGGGCAGACGATCCCCCCTCATGGCTGCCTCTCATAATCTCCACTCACATCAGTCACATACGCCCCACATCGGTGCCCCATGGTGGCCCACACTGTGTAGGTGCTGCCCCTACCCATCATGGCAACCCCTCATATCCCCTCAAGATCTCCCTTCATGGTCACCCCTCACACCCCATGGCTGCCTGTGCTCTCCCCTCACGATCTCCCCTCACGATCTCCCCTCACGATCTCCCCTCACGATCTCCCCTCATGGCTGCCTCTCACTCCTCAATGCTGCCCCTGCTCTCTCCTCATGATCTTCCCTCATCCTCATGACCGCCCCTCCTCTCATGATCTTCCCTCATGTCTGCCCCTCACCCCTCAATGCCACCCCTGCTCTCTTCTCACGATCTACCTTCACCCCTCATGGCCACCCTTTCTGTCCCCTCATGATGTTCCATTATGGCTGCCCCCCTCACAATCTCCCCTCACCCTTCATGGGTGCACCTGCTCTCCCCTCACAATCTTCCCTCATGGCCACCCCTCCTCTCCCTCATGATCTTCCCTCATGGCCACCCCTCCTCTCCCTCATGATCTTCCCCCATGGCCACCCCTCGTCTCCCCTCATGATGTTTCCTCTTAGCTGCCCCCCTTATGATCTCCCCTCATGCCTCATGGCCACCACTCCATTCCCATCATGATCTTCCCTCATGGCCGGCTCTCCTCTCCCCTCATTATGTCCCCTCACAGCTGCCCTGCTCTCCCCTCACCATCTTCCCTCATGGCTGCCCCTCCTCTCCCCTCATGATGTTCCCTCATGGCTGCCTCCCTCACGATCTCCTCTCACTCCTCATGGCTGCACCTTCTCTCTCATGATACTCCCACATGGCTGCCCCTCTTCTCCCCTCATTATCTCCACTCACAGCCACCCTGCTCCCCCCTCGTGATCTTTCCTCATGGCTGTCCCCATCATGATATTCCCAGCATTCCCAGTCAGTTCCTAGCACCTATAATAAATGCTTGGAGCAATACAGAGATATTTCAGCTGCTCCAGCCAATGAGTCGGCTTCATTTGGAGCTCGGCTCAGATGCCTCTATACAAACGCCTGTAGTATGGGGAACAAACAAGAAGAATTAGAGATGTGTGCACGTCTACGGGGGTATGATATCAGTGGCATCACAGAAACATGGTGGTATGGCTCCTATGACTGGAGCGTTGGAATGGAAGGTTACAGGCTCTTTAGAAAAGACAGGCGAGGCAGGCGGGGAGGGGGAGTTGCTATTTATGTTAGGAAGAGGCTGGAGAGTATGGCACTCTGTCTCAGGACAGGTGAGCAGTCAACAGAGAATTTGTGGGTCACGGTCAAAGGGAGAACAGTGATGGGGGACATTACTGTGGGGATCTGTTACAGACCGCTTGATCAAGAGGACTCTGTGGATGAAGTGCTCTATAGACAGATAGGAACAGCCTCACACTTGCAGGCCCTTGTCCTCATGGAAGACTTCAACCATCCTGATGTCTGTTGGAAGGATGGTACAGCCTGGCACAAGCAATTCGGGATGTTCCTTGACTGTGTGGAAGACAACTTCCTTCTGCAAGTAATAGAGGAGCTGACAAGGAGAGGTGCCATGCTTGACCTCGTGCTCACCAACAGGGAAGGGCTGGTTGGGAATGTGACACTCCAGGGCAGCCTTGGTTGTAGTGATCATGAGATGGCTGAGTTTGACATCCTCAGGACAGGGAGAAGAGCGTGCAGTAAGCTCACTGCCCTGGACTTCAAGAGAGCAGACTTTGGCCTCTTCAGGAATGTGCTGAGTAAGGTTCCATGGGATGTAGCCCTAGAGGGCAGGGGGGCCCAAGACTGTTGGTTGATATTCAAGGATCAGCTGCTACAAGCTCAGGAGTGTTGCGTCCCAACTAGAAGGAAGTGCAGCAGGAGGGCAAGGAGACCTCCTTGGATGGATAAGGAGCTGCTGAGGAAACTTCGAGGTTAAAAAGCGGCTTATAAAAGGTGGAAGCAAGGACAGGTGGCTGGGAAGAATACAGGGATGTTGTCCAGGAAGCTAAGGACCAGGTTAGGAAAGCTAAGGCTCAGTTAGAATTAAACTTGGCTAGGGATGTAAAAGATAAGATTCTATGATACACTGTGAATAAAGGACAGACTAGGGACAGCGTGGGCCCTCTCCGGAAGCTGTCAGGAGAACTGGCTACCCTGGATTTGGAGAAGGCTGAGGCTCTTAATGACTTCTT
>WYDI02005971.1:0-35365 GCA_009867235.2 Psittacus erithacus | reverse complement strand
GCTCTGCCAGGGAGGAGGGGAAGCCAGGAGGAAGCAGAGACAGGACACCTGACCCAAACTAGCCAAAGAGGTATTCCGTACCACAGCATGTCATGTCCAGTGTATAAACTGGGGGCAGTTACCAGGACGGGCTAGATCACTGCTCGGTCGACGGGTGGTGAGTGGTTGTGTTCTCTTCCCTTGTTATTTCCCTTGTCATTATTATTACTGGCCATAGTGGTAGTGATTTGTGTTGTACCTCAGTTACTGGCCTGTTCTTATCTCAACCCATGGGAGTTACATTCTTTCGATTCTCCTTCCCATCCCTCCAGGATCTGGGGAAGGAAGGGGGAGGAGTGAGTGAGTGGCTGTGTGGTTCTGGGCTGCCGGCTGGGCTTAAACCACGACAGTTCTTGCACTCCAGAAATCACCGTGCTCCAGAAACCTCCTGGATTGTGCCTGCTGTGTTGCACTTCTGGCAGGTATCAGAATGGTTAAAGTCTCCATAAAGACCAGGGCCTGTGAATGTGAGACTTCTTCCAGCTGCCTGAAGAAGGCATTTTCTGCTTTCTGATTACATGCTCTGTAGCAGACACACTGTAACATCACTCATGTTGGTCTACCCACTAATCCTGTTCTTCACTGGTTCCACATCCATATATGGTAGAGCTCCACACATTCCCACTGCTCTCCCATGTAACAAGCAACACCTCCTCCTTCCCTTCCACCCTGTTCTTCCCAAAGAGCTCCCATAAACCCATTGCAGTACTTCCACTATGTGAGCTATGAATGGAGAGACTACCTGGTCTCCAAAATCCAAGAAGTTGTAGCCCTGCAACTAACTGAAAGCAGATCTTTAATTCCTCTTGCTTGTTACTCTTGTTGTGTGCACTGATGTACAGGCGCTTCAGAGGTGCACCCAGTCATGCTGACTTCCCAGGAAAGGTAAGAGAGGTTTCCCCACAGTGCTGTCCTATAGGCACATCCATTTATGTTCGTACACTTAAGGTGGGCTCCCTTTGGTCCTATGCTGTTGATCACAAGGACTCTTGTGTCTGATAAACCCCACATGCCTTTTGTTTGCCAGCCTTGTCCACCACTTCCTCACTTGATTTTTTCTAATCTTTCCCTCTACTGTTGGTCTTAGTTTAGAGTAAAGATGCTTTTTCCCCATTTTCTCAGAAATAACAAAATAATTAAATTGCTATGTCTGGAAAAAATTTGAAAAGTAGATTTTCAACTAAAGCATACTATTTTAGAAAGTTTTTCAATTTTAGTAATTTAAAATGGAATTACTGGATAAAGATTTAAATAAAACGATGCAGTCTGAAAATAGTATTATTTAAAATTGCTTTTGAAGATAACCAATAATCTAGTTCTCAGAGATTTTGATGGGCATGGAGGAAGGATGAGAAACAAATACTAAAACTGTGTTTTCGTTTCTGTGCACTTCCGTATGCCAGCATGCACAGCTCTGTAGCTTCATTTAAAAAAAAAATTCTCTTATTTTATTGATTCATCTCATTATGACTTGAATTCGGCATGAAGCCATTACCTCATTTTCTTACTTCTTCCATTTATGAACTGTGCTCAGTCGTGTGCACAAAAGACACAATATAGCACATCCTCTGTCATGCATCATCCTAACAAAGGCACTAAATAGTTATCAGGGTTCTCATAAGTGAACAGCCCCACCCCACCAGCCTTTTTACGGTGAAGTCTTGAAGATACCAAGGATGAGGAAGCATGACCTAAATGTAAATGTGTTGAAAATAGTATGCTGTTGTTTGTGCATCTTTAAAAACTGTGACTGTGATTCTTTCAGCAGCAGTGAATGCTGTACTTTTCTCCTAGTGTAGCTAACATAGAACTCACTTAATTTTAAGTCTCCCATGTGCTGCAGAAACATGAGGACCCATTAATTTTATTTAGCTGAAGTTGTGTCTCACAACTAATTTATGTATAAATTTCTTCGTCTTAAGCCTTTTGCCTAATGTGACTTCATTTGATGTCTTTACTTCATGTGTCATCTAGTCCAATCCCCTGCCGTGAACATCTTTCATAAGATCAAAGCCCTGCCTATGTCTTTCACATATGTCTTCTCTCTACTTGGTTATCTTGATTCTGATTTTTTCAATCTAGATGTTAACCCCCTTCCTGCATAGACCCCATTCCATGGCTTCACTTATTCTTGCCCTCCCTTCACTTTTTCTTCACTATAGCTTCTCTAGCCGTAAATATTAATTCTTTCTGTCTTCTCTATTGTCAGAAAAGGGAATGTTACTGTTGATTTGTCTTCTTGCAGTTAAATTAAGAAATCTAGAGAAGCTGACCCTTTTAAGTGCTGTTGGGTTTGTAGTCAATGTAACAGAACTACTGTGAATGTTTTGAGTCTATAAACCTTGCTGTATGTCTGAAGTTCTGAAGTAAATTTCACATTAAACACCAATTATTTATATTAATTTGATTTTTTGTGCTGGAGTCAACACTTTGACAATTCCTGAGGTGACATCAGGTAAGAATTAGTGAAGTTGAGAATTAATTATTGCTTTACATCTGTGCTTGTCAAAGATGCAAGAGAAGATGCAGCAAAAGCAGCTTGGTACTTCTTCAGAGAAGGAGCCCTTAGGGTGCTGTGCTGCCCAGTTGCCTATATGCAAACTGCAGAGTGACTGAGCACCCATCCTGTTGCTGAACCCTCAGGCAGGTTTCAGGGCAATGCCAGAAAGCCCTCAGCCCTGTGTTAATGGGTTTCTATCTGTTGGCACCTCATTTAAATTTTTAAAGTTGGCACTGAGACTGTCAAAGGTCATGCAATGTGCTGCTTTCAAGTTCTGGGTTAGAAAATGCAGTTTAATGATCTGTTTTAGAATATTTAATCATTGTAATGACTTGGACCCTAGAATGAAGCCTAGATTCTGAGATTAAAAATTGTTATTTTTGTCAGTTCCTTGGTAGTATTAACTCATTTCACTGTGTAGGCTTTTGAACATATCCTATTTAATTCTTTCCAGTTCCTTGTTACAACTTCTGTAGATACTTCAGAATACACGGTGGAGACGCCCTGACAGGGTACTAAGCCTAACTGACATAACAAAGAAAAGGAAGTAAAGCATACCATCATTGCCTTCCTTTTGGGACAAGATACAAATTGATCTCCTGTTTATTTCTAGTGAACTTTCTGTGTCTGGACATTTCTTGGATGTATTTTGTTTGGAAAGTACAGTTAAATGTGCTAGTGATTACTGCATGAATTCATAAACATAACTTAGAATTTAGGAGGATGAGCAAATAGTTTGATTAAAAGTCTAAAATCAGTATTTCAACATGTCCAAGCAACCCCTTTTGCATCGAAGTTTATAAGGTGTGGATTTTTTTTTAATAATATAAAATTTAAAAAAATCACACTTATGCATCTGTGTGTATATGTACATATATATGTGTATCTGTATTGTATAAAAATACTGGGATAAATGTCTACTCTGCAAAAGTAGGGCTGCAGTTTGGTGGATGGCATACAAACTCTTAAATTTAATTTCTAGAACTTGATAAATACCTCAGCTTTTCATAGGAAAGAGGAGATATGCTGTGACAGTCATAAAGCAATTAATATTTAGAAGCCCAGTGCCTAGAGGTACTAGGAGTTATTCCCAAAATATCAAAGGAAATAACTGTGTTGGCTACAGTAGGCTTTAATTCAATACTTTGAGAAAAGATAAGGTAGAAAAAAAAATGTCATGACTCTGCAGATTACTGAAATGGAAAAAAACTCCAGCCTGTGGAAAATGTGAACGCTTTAATTATATCTAGCGTTACAGCACTCCAGCGCATCATATGTATTTAGAAAGCTGTTTGTTAATGGTGGTTTTCTTAGTTTTGTCTTGGATTTCTCAGCCAAAGGAGGTTACAATGACTTGCCAAAGGTCAGTTGATGGCAAATGGGAGAAGAAAACCAAGGATTCCCAAGTCCTAGTCAAGTGATTCCTCTGCTAAATGGAGCTTGCTCTGTTTTTTTGAAATGCTAGAAGAATCATACCACCATTGGTGTGTTCAGGTATTTTACTTTTCTCCCACCTTGTTTGAAACAATTAATCAGAACAGAGTTGTGGTTTACTGTATTTGTACATGTCGTCTGCAGCTTCTTAATTTTGCCTGGGTAAAGAACAGTTGCATAATATAGTCACTCTTTTCAGGTGGAAGTATGAATATGTGTTTCTTGCTTGGAAGGGGTAGGTGCCTGCAGACTTTTTCTATTTATTGTAGTTTATCTTATTAGTGTAGATGTGTCTTGCAGACTAACCCCCCTGTATAGGGACATACGTTTTCTTGAGTACCCTATTTCTTGTAGCAATTATTAATCTGTAATATAATTGGAGTATGAAATGGGTCCTACCAAGTGCTCCCTAGCACAGATACAGGACTATGTGAAGTAGTGCATTGGTTGTTAGACCCTGTTATTTTCCATGCTTTAAACTGGTAAGACAGAGAAACTTGTGATGGAAAAACTGTTCTTCAAAAGGAGTTGGTATTTTTCGAGTGAGAAGTGGCTTTATTACAACCAAGCTTCTCTATTATGAGAGTAACTTCCTATGAAACTTGCGATCCACTGTTTCTAAGACCTACATTCAAGCTACCAGTTTGATCCAACTGGATCAAGTACAGAGATTCTGACTCTTCCAACTCTTCAAATTGACCAAGCCCACATCAACTGAGAGATCTGAGATTGAGCTGAAATGTCTTGTCCAGACTTATGGCTGGAAGAAAGGTGTGTATGGCATCCAGACTTCCATTATGCATTGTGTCATATATTCTGCTCACTGTAACTAATACCTAGAATGATTCTGTCCTTCTGGCAAAATAAAATTTGGCTGAAACATACCATTAACTTCTCAATTAATTCTTTCATGCAGCATTTTGCCTAAATTTTTCCAGAGTAAAAAAACAATTGCACAAATTAATTGGTGGGCTGTAAATCTATTTTCAGTTAGGTTCTAAATTGCAGTGCTTCTGATTTGAATATTGTTCTGTTCTCATTGTGTACATGTGTATGTGAATACCAAAACTGATTTATAAGGAAATAAGATTTCCTTTCCAGATTGTGTATCAGATAGGCTAAACAAATGTTTCACAGGCATCTTTCACAATTTTCAGACTGCGCATATTTCAAATCTGTTAATGACTGCTGTTCTACTTTCTTTTGTGGCACAAACATGATTTGACAATAAAGACACAGGATGTTTCTAATGAAAAGGGCTTTGACTGCAAATGAAAATAAAATGTAAATACAGTAAATGTCAAACTAAGACAAAATTGGACAAGTATAGAATGTTCAGACCTTATTTGCTTTAATGTCTTCATCATCGGAATTCAAAAGCTACTGTTTTGATGGCAAGATAGCCTTTTTTAATGAAATTACTTCCTTTAAGGAAATTATAATTGGATATACTGTAGAAATATAACATGAATTCATTTAAAAATTATTTTTTTTAACAGAGAAAAATTAAATAAGATGGAAGTTAGTTTTTAATTTCATTAATTCCTTCAGAGCAAGTCCAGTGAAGTGCAAGAGACAATGTAATTGCTACATACAATTGAAAAAAAGTATCATAAAATGTGTTCTACTTTTGCTAATTATACTGCAACCAGCCAAAATATAAACTGGGAAATGTCACATTGGAATGGGTTCCTATTTCACAAAGTACTGGAATCTACACACTCTTCCTTGTGTCACCCGCTGTCTTTTGACAGGTCAGACCACTGTTTTTTAGTATGAATTAGGTATTTAGTTACTTTCATTTTCAGCCTTAGAGTTTACCAACTGTTTAAGTGCTTTGATGAACAAGGCTTTATTGAAATTGATCCTGTACCAACACATGGTAGAGGTTCATTGAGAAAATAGAGCAATGCTGAGTGGGAGTGAGAAAAAACTAGGTCCTTTTTTAATGGAGAAGGACAGGGCTTCTGGACATCAGGTAACTTGAAGAGATAAAGCCAAGTCTCACTGTGTGTCTGTGTGTTTAACTATATATGATGGAATTAAATGCTCTAGTGGAGTTTGACGGACTGGCACTACTGCACTTTATCAGAGATTCCTTTTAAGAAAGCTCCTGGGAAGGCCTGCTTTGATAAAAGAGTATGGCTAACTTAGCTTTCATTTTTAAACAAGGAACTCTCATTTCTCCTTTGTCTATTCACTGTGTAGAATCAAAAACTCTTATCAAAATTCTGACTAACTCTCTCCTTCCAAATAACTACCAAAGGAAGCAATGGGCTACATTCTGCTAATCAAGTTAGTCTGCTGCTATAATTTTAGTAATTTTTAGGAGAATGCCAGGATTTTGTGAATACTATATAATCTTTTACTCTGTCTGAGGAAATAGGATTTTAAATTCATCTTAGAATCAAGCTGATATAATTAGAATCCTGTAATAGAATAATTTTGGAAATGTTCAGAAATTATTACTCAGATGATGACAGTTCTGACATTCTTTGCAAAATACCTTTCATTGTTTTAATTACTCTTTTATTTAATTATACTCTTCCGTAATAGATTGCAAAAATAACTTTTTTCAAATAAAGTTATTTGACCTGAAATATTTGTTTTTATAATTTTGTTTCATAGCGAATATTCACATTTTGTGCTTTTTTTCCCTATTCAAATTAAACTGTATTTCCAAACTGTAAAATGCATTGCAAAAAAAAATGAGCTTTTACCTTCCACATAGGTTCCCCCCAATATTTACTTTCCTTTTCCCCCCTCTCCCCTCCCCCCCCAAATGTGTGTGGAACTTCTTTAGTTATTACTCTTTTCTGAATATGAACACCTATGACCTGGGTTTTTTTTTCATGTTCCTATAGGAAGCTTGATTAATTTGTATAGTTAATGAGAGATGGACAAATGTTGCTTGACATGAAGAAACTCCTCATTTTGTCAGTGAATGGCAGGCTAATATTTGTATACCTTGCTTGTCTTACATACGCTTATAGTTTGCACTGCAGTTCCCGAATTGCTGCTAGGAAGAACTATATTAGGTAGGTTTGCTTTTTAGCATGAAAGTTATTGGGGTGTGTGTGTGATGTTCTCAAAAGTAGAAAAAGATGAACAGGCCTGGAACTTCTACTAGCTCAAAGGAGGTTAAAAGATTTTTAATAAGAAAGGCAAACACACCGCTGTTACTGAAATGCTGGTAGCTAGATCTTGTAGAAAATGATTGAAATGCTCAGTTTCATTTATTTCAGTACTGTTCTTGATACGTCTTTTGCATGTAGTATGTACCATGATTGTATTTTCTGTGGACTTTATCTGTTCTATTTCTGTATTGTTAGTTGGCACATTTGTACTTCAGTAATTCATTTGTTTTCTTTTCATCGTTCTTAAATTGAAAATGGATGAATTAGACATGCTTTAAGAACCAACACAGATTATCTGCAACTATCTAGTTTCTGTCTATTCAGATTAGGTCAAATATTTGTTTTCAAATAAGTTGTGTAACAGAGGGTGAACAGACTACTGTGAAACCAGTACATCTGTCATATAATGCTACATTACTGTATTACATCAGTAGCCCATTTTTTAAAAAAAATGTCAAATATAATTGATACTGAAATCTTACCATACTGTAATACAATTACTAAGAACAATTTTTTACAAGAGCACAGTTTACAAGTTACTGGTAAAAACCTGTTTTGATGGTAGCAGTTGTGTTTCTGTATTTAATGGAGTTTGATGCCTTGGAGCAATTTAAAGAACCAAGAGAACTAGAAATTTAGTTTTTATGCAGTATCTCAGTTCCCTAGATGCTGAAATATTTGAAGACAACCAGCTTACCTTCTTCAGTCTTCCCCTGCCACAGGGCAGAAAGCAGTGCAGAAATCACCAGCCTGTATTGACTTTTTCTTCTCCACTTGTTGGTGAAACACTGGAACAGGTTGCATAGAGAGGTGGTAGATGCCCCATCCCTGGACACATTCAACTCAGTCTGGACAAGGCCCTGAGCAATCTGATCTAGTTTAAGATGTCCCTGCTTAATGCAGAGGGATTGGACTAGATCATCTTTGGAGGTCCCTTCCAACCCAAACTATTCTGTGATTCAATGATATTAGTCTTCCACCTTGCCATTTCATTGTGAATGGAAAAGTAATCCTCTACTTTGGTCAGTGTCCTCATCAGCTATTATAAACAGGCTCATTTTCTAAATTCGTATTCCATTTTCATATCATTGTTTACCCTGAAATGTTATTTCTGAAATGTTATTTCTGTCAATGCAATTTTAAACATTTCTTGTAACTACTCTTTCCTCTTCAGCATTTGAAGAATAATGGTGTTCAGTATTTTTAGGAAGGTCTCCTCCTTGCTTGGTGGTAGCTGCTCGTAAAATGATCTGCTGCTGTGATGTTGCTTTGTAATGTTTGGGATCATCTGACAAGTGAGAAAAAGAGATTCAAAGTAGGCAAATTTAGATTTAAAACCATTAGTAAACAGTGGTGTAAGAAAGCTGTTCCAATTTAGAAAACATCTGTTTTTGTGGACTTAGAATTAAACAACAATACTTTGCAGTAAATGCAAGTATTCTCCTGAGGAATGTCACTTGTTTTTTAGACACATGAATGTATCATGACTCTGCTCTATCCTGTATCTTATGCTTTTGTTAGTATTTTTTATGAAGGCAAAATGCACTTTTGCTTTTTTATCTGAGTTAGATGTGTATAAGTATTTGTTTTGCATCTCCTACAAAAATGTGTGCTTGTGTTTTCTGCTTTAAAATCTTTGCCGGAACAGTGTACCAGAATATGTTCTGGGTTTTTGTTTGTTTGTGGTTTTTTTTCTTTTGTTTCATTTGAGTTTTGACATTTTGCTTTTGTACCTTCTTGGAAAAAAATCCAAACCTTTTCAGCATTTTTATAATGTTGTTTTGAAAAGTTCATTTGAGATCTCAGAAGTCGGGTGTCCAGTTGAGCTTGCCTGTTTCTGAAATATGCTGGAGACTATTTTTTATGTCAGGACCATCATATCACAAGGTATCAATATAACTCAGGAAGCATCTTGGCTTTGAAAGACCATATTTTAAAAATATGATTTTTGTCTAAGAAACATTATTTCTGTCGCTGGGAGCCCAGTTTAGAAGTTCAAGTTATGGTCAGACAAATTAATGAATATTATTTATAGGTTTAGTTGCTTAAAAAAATATATTCTGAATGAAGTATTCTTATAGAAATCCGTCTATTAATATAAATTATTTTGCCAAGATTTCCTTCATCACACTGTTTCCTTGTCAAGTACCCATAGCGATGCTTTCTTTTCCTCTGTTGTTCTAACCAACGTTTCACACCTGTGATGGAAATAATAATTTTACTGAAAAGCAGAGATCCAGTTTCCAAAATTATCATCAACTTGTATTGTTTTGAAATTTCATTGGCTGGATGTGGTTTTTAACTCCTTTGGATAAGCTTTCTCTGGTTTCATTGTGCAACACTAGTGTTCAAGGCTTCAGAATGTTGTATTTCTAGTTAACTCTGATTGATAATTTCTGAGTTCTAAGAAAAACATATAAATAAATGGAAATACTTTTCTTTTTCTATCTGGAATTTAACCATGAAACCCATTCATTTAAAGTGATAAATTCTGCATGAGTGCATAGATTTTTATCTTTTCCATGTCTGATTGTGACATTTCCTAAATACAGAGAATGCTTGTTGGCTTGGAAAGGCCAGAGTAAAAATAAATTATGAAGTATTAATAATATAATACAATTTTAAAGAATATTTAAATTATTTTTCAAATGGTTAATTTAAAAGATACAACCTTTGTCTTTACTTAATAGGTTTTTTTGTTGTTTAAAATTTCATGAAGGCCAGGGAGCTGGAATTGCCACCTACCCAATTTCTTATATAGTTCGCAGAGCATTTTCTGTAACCTTTTCTTGATTCCAAAGCTGCATCAGTGTGATGTATTCCCCCAAAGTTACATGGTTTTTCTGTAATGCCAGTTGAGTAGCTTTTACAAACTACTTCAAGTCTGCTGTTCACTGTCCAGCCATATAGCGTTAATACACATGGAGCAAACTGGATTTGTGTCCTATATATTTAGATGTAGGACTCTTAGGTGAGACAAAAAAATAATCTAATTGAAAACAGTGGAACTAATAGCACATGCTGTGTTATGGGTTTGTTGACCTAGTTCTGACATGCTGACTTCTTCAAAAACTTTACTGACAGAAGCAAACATGGGCTGTTTTTCTAAATTAGAAAATTAGTTCAACTTATCCAAAGAAGGCACAGTAAGAAATCACAGTAGAGTAGTGCTGGAAATGGAACATTACTAGGAGATCTACAGTTTGTGTAAGTGTAAGAGGCAGAGAAAAAGGTCATATTATGTGATATCTTGGTGCATCAAACCACTAGTTGAACATTAGCAGTCCAAGGGAGAAAAAAGAATAACTTATTGACATATATCACTATCTACAGAATGTACTATATGGTATCTTCAAGATTTTTCCATTTAATATTAGACAGTTTTATGTGATGGTAATTAACCCTTCTCCCTATATCCATTCTATATCTAGGGATCACTGACAGTTGTGGCTTCCAAACAGGCCACATGATTACAGGTTAATCACAGAAGTTTAAAATACGCTTTTAAGTTATCCATCTTCCATAAAGTGTTAAAAAGAGGTCAACTAAATTCTATTTCAGTAGACCATTTATATTTTCCAGCATTTTTAATTCTGAAACTGTATGTCTTCCTCACACACTCTCTCTTTGAAGTAAAACCTTGTAAAGTAACTTTGCAGAAAATTCTTTGCTGTGCAGGAGTTATCAATATCTGAGCTGCTAATAGCTTTAACTGATTTTGCATACTCTGTGTGATTTCAGTAAACTTTACATGAAGATTGCACTTTTTGCCTTTGAGAGAACACATCTAGGAAGGGATTTATTTTCATCAACTTTACTATTAGATAGCTCAGCACTACTGAAAGGTGGATACTGCTTCTTTTAGAGTAGCTTAGCTGCTTCTGTGTTAGTGCATGTTCATTCATTGTCCCTTGAACTCTCTGCTTCCCCAGGTATTGATATCCAGAATTTGGTATAAGTGCTCAAAATGGGCAAGGCACAGGAGCTCAGAGCAGAAAAGAGCTACTTGTATGATTTGTATTAAACTACAAGCACTTTTAAAATTAAATGCTGGGTTTGCTGATTAAGCATTTTTAATGCATCAGTAGTATAAGAATATGCTTAAAATTATCATTCCAAAAGCACAGTTCTAAATCAGCAAAGCGTGCAGAGTCTAACATATTAATGCAAGTTCAGTGGTGAACATGTAGTGTTGATGGCAGGGACAAGCCCAGTGGGACTGTTCATCTAATTAGAAAAGAATCAGGTCTCAATAATAATTGCATGGAACGGACATCGTTTTTCAAATAAATTCAAAATAACCTAAATTATTCTTAACAAATAACAAAAGCTTGCCCCACATTTATTTAATATTAGCAAAAGCTGCTAATATATATAAGGCCAACCTTGTTTTATAACCAATTTGGAACATTACTTATTTGCTCTGTCTGACACAGTACAGATAAATAGGGCCAATAAATTTAGTTCTTAATTAGAAATTCACAAATTAATAATTACAAATGCAGATATAAAAGTGATGACAGATAGTGCTTTAATACAGAGTTTTGTGCTACATGTGAAGCCAAAACATCTTTAGCTTTCCACAAGTATTCTGTCTGAGGAGAGAGAATGAACTATTTGATCACATCAGTGACTTCATACTGCAAAAGGAAAGGAACATGCGACTGACGTGTCAGCATCATAGGTATATGTAGTAAATGAGGCTCTTCAAACTATCTCCATTGCATCCATTTAATATGATTGAAACTTTTGTGTTGATTTGACATTTAATTTTATGGTGGCAAATAATTCAGCAAATAGAGGTTCTGAAAATAGGAGATCGGTCATTCTTGTATTCTTCTCATTAAGTTATTTGCTAATTTAGTGTTCATCAGAGAGTACTTAGGGCAGTTCCGTGTATTGGTAGACCAGAGAACAATATTGCCTGACAGCATTTATTTTTTTTTTAGCAAGCTCAGATAGTTTATTCATGACTGTCATCAGCAGTTTGTTTAATCTTGCATGTTTTAAGCCATCCTTCAGCATCATACTTTAGTCAAAAATCTAATTTGATTTTTGGGACTTATGAATGTTTTAAACTTCTTTTTTTTTTTTTTTCTTCATCCCAACTAGGAATGAATAGTTGAAATAACCGAATTCTATATTAAATGGAAAATGCTAAAATCTTTGATACAGAGATGTCAAACCATCTCATTTTTACGCACTTGATTCAGAAAGAGTTGTCAACACTCCTGACCTGAGATGATTTGCTTTAGTTTGTGAGCAATGCTGACATATTTTATCTGGCAATCAGTTTGCCTGTATCTCTCCTTGTCAGTGCAGCCTCCTAGGATTTATAGTTCCTGTATTTTGTGCTCTTTTCTTCTCTGTGATACAGCTTAACTAGCTGAACAAAGCCCCTGGTTCACTGAGTTGGGCAGCTCTCAGGTGGCATTATAATGATTCAATTAAAGAAGGATATTGCTGTGATTGTTGGCATGTGTACTCCTGGCAAAGAGCAGCTCGCATGGGAAGGGAGAGAGTCAGAGGCTCCTAAAGTGTAACTCTGATGAGGCAGTTTAGCCATTCATGTGAATATACAGATTCTTTGCCTCAATGAACCAAAACAAAATACTTTCTTACAAATTATCTGCATCCTGTGATTACAGGCTTTTTAGCTGATGGAGGTCTCAACAGAAAATTTGTAGTATAATTGACAGCATGAGACAGAGCATTTGTCATACAGCGGAGTTTCAAGAGAGGAGTGCTATTGAAAGGATGAGCAGTTGCAGGTAATTCATTTTCAGTATAATGCTAACGAGATGAGGATATATTCTGTGTAGTAAGCAAGTGTTGGGAAATCGAAAAAAATTGCCATTACCTTGAAAACAAGCAGTGCAACTTGTTGCTTCGTGTGTGTCTCTGTATGAGGGCTGGCTAAGGAAAACCTCCTGCAACTGCTGGCCAGCTGCACTAGTGACCCTGGACTCGGAATGCGTTTAACTAGGGAAGGGAAAAATTGTCTAGGGAAACTTGGTGCATAGTGTAAGAAATTATTACATATTGTAACGCAGTGTACTTTGTTAACAAGTTTGGATGAAGTTTGTAGTTAGTTCCACTGCGTTATTCCACCCCTGCCTTTGGGTAAAATGATGAAATATTTTAGCAAAATTACCAAAGCTGTAGTGTGGGTGGACTCCAGTACACTCAACAGCAGTTCCCTGTTCTGAGGTACCATAACTGAGTACAAAATTATGATTAGTTTCATTCAAGTATTCCTTGATATAGATTTAATTCCCTGGCACTGAAATTTGTTTTAGTAATAAAAATTGAATAGAGATACCTGTAAATGTGTAGGTAGGTCAAGGCTTCAAGCATTAAGATGCGTGTCTTGAACTTTAGTTAGTTCCAGACCATTGCTTTCTTTTTTTAGTCTTGGAATCCTTGCATCTAGTGACCATCTTTATGTGGAGTTGATTTAAACTTGCTTTTAAGAGAAGAAAAAACTCTTGTACTGCACTGACAAACTGAAAGAAATGGAAAGATCAGAGTCTTCCCAAACCACATGGAGTGAAATCTAAGTAACCATAAAAATTCTGCTTCTAGGAGTTGTATTCGTTCCATGTAGCTGTAAGTAGCTAAAGGGTACTAGTCCTGGTTTCTTATCAAGATTTCCACTGCCAGTAATTCAGAAAGACTGATACCTTTAGGTAGTAACTGGTGATTAAAGACAGAAGAGGTTAATTGTACCTTATATGGCAGAAACCTCTTATGGTCGTATCAAAGAAGAGAAGCCTGCTAATAAGCCTAGTCTTCCAGTGGACTTCTGGTAATACACAGGATTGAGAACCATTGCCTTCACTTCCCATTTGATAACATTTAGTCTCTCCTCCCCAGGGCCGAATGCTCTGTGGGCTTGTTAGCTCTCTATGGGTTCTGCCCCTGAGGCAAGTTATGCGTGTCTCCACGCCTAGTTCCCAGTGTGTTCGGAGCAGACTCGGTGGTCATTATTTGATGACTCCTGCATCCTGTAACCTTTCTGTTACAGGAGATTGCTATCTTCCTTTTTGCTTCATGTAAGGTGCATTGTCACTGTTGTCAGAGTCAGTCTTTGAAATAGATTTCAAAGAGTCCTTATGTGTCAGGTTGAAGACTGCAAATTATCTTTCACGTGGAGATGAGTGAAATTTTAAATATTAATATTATAGGTTTGGTCCGAGGTGCCTATGCGTCAGAAGATTAGCGAGTTTTTGTCCCAGTTAGGATTGCCTCACTGGTAAACCAACGGCACATTTTTGATAGTATATATTTATTTAGAAATGCTCCTGTAGAATCTGTGCTTCACTGTGAACTTCCTTCTAGCTACCTCTTTCCCTGTTAATTGTGCATAATGATAACTGAAAATCTAAAAGATGTGCTTCTGCAACTTCCTTTTGTCAAGTTGAGCTTCATTTGAAGAGTGATCAAGAGGCAGCTTTTTGTGTATTTGCTTTCTCCGAATTCTTTAAGAAGGTTTAGGGCTAAAAAGCATCCCATTGGATATTGGCATGACCCGAGCCAGTCAGGTTTAGGTAAATAACCCCAAAACAGAACTGTGAAAGCCTAATTCAGAGGTGAAGTGGAGCAGTTTATGTTTGATGTTTGAGTGTCGGGTCAGGTGGCTCAGAAGCAAACAGCGATACCTCAGCAGGGAAATTATTATATTGAGCAACAGCTTGTGTTTCCCAGATTAGAAGTCTTGAGCAAAATTAGATTAGTATTTTCATTATCCTAACCGAACTATTCTGCCTTTTTCATTGTCTTAGGTCATTGTTGATGAATAACAGACAAGTGCCTTGAGTGCTGCTTCCCAAATTGAGATGTTTTTCAGTGGACGAGATTATACATTTGCTGAATTTAAAGCAGCTAAAACAGAAGGAGGGACTACATGTATTGAAAGTTAAACTGTGCACCTGCATATGTTGAGTTAGATGGTTTTGAATCTTTGATGTGTTTGATAGTTGGTTTTTTTTTTTTAATTTTCCCTTCATTTTATTGAGCTCTTGCATTTAAGATAACCACAAAACACAAGTGACCTGTTGGATTTGTGCTCAAAAAGGGACAAGACAAAGGATTTTGTTGCCTAGCAGATAACATACAGAATCCCAGGGCAGTGGTATCTTATCAGGAGTCTTCTGTTGTGTTTTGTATCTTGTTTCAGAACATTCCCTCTCACTTACACAGTAATCTTTGTACACTGAATTAACCAGGCAGTTCACAGTGA
The DNA here is from genome assembly GCA_009867235.2 of Psittacus erithacus. Taxonomy (NCBI): domain Eukaryota; kingdom Metazoa; phylum Chordata; class Aves; order Psittaciformes; family Psittacidae; genus Psittacus; species Psittacus erithacus. The sequence goes on along the minus strand of WYDI02005971.1, from coordinate 20,013 downwards.
AGCTGTCTGGAGTGGAAGCTGCCTTTTGCACAGGTGTTTGCTTTGACTTGGAACAATAATCTGAGCTAAACGGCCAAGGGAAGGTGTACTTTTGAAGTGCAGACATCCTAGACCTTGCTTTGCTAATCAAAGCCAGAGACCTTCCTCAAAGATACAGCTCCAATCAGAGTGAGGTTTTATACAGTTTAGATTAAATCTTGTCAATGAAGCAAGTTCAGGAAAGCATGTGTGCATGTCAGTTAACAATTTATTCCATATACCCTTGAAGGTACTGACAGCACTAGGAATGCTAGGTATTAAACATTTGCACTCTTGTGTGATCCTGAGAAAAAGGCAACTGCGTATCGTTACCTGCAATGTCATGTTCCAGGACTGTGTCCTACATTTCTAGTAGACCTTATTATAGTGCAAAAATACCTTTATCACATTGCTTTCTATATGAATTGCCTTCCAAATTTTGTCCCAGTGTAACACACGTTATTATGCGCTCTGCAGTTCTAGCAATATTTCATAAACTTACCATCAAATTTACTTCTGTTCATTTCCATAGAAGACCATGCATCTATGGTTATGATTTACTTCCTTGTTTAAAGCAAAGATATTCACCTGAATTCAAGTGACTTCTTATTCATTTAAAGGCTTAGTAAGACAGTTTGCCAACTGAATTTAGAAGGGGTTGAAACAAGCCTCCCTTTATTATATGGATAACAAATGTAGGAACAAATTCCATTTCATAGACAGTATTTTGTCTTCTTGACAATTTCTTCAGAGTAATATTAATGGCCTTTTCTGTTTCAATAATTGAATTCTATATCAGATGAAACTCATTGCAATGAACGTTGGTTCTTTTTTTTCATGACATTTGTACATCCCCTAATTCTGAGCAATAGACTTGGTCTTCCACGTCTTGCTAACAGTATCTACATCTTGTGTGTACTTTGTATTTTGGACTATGCCACTGGATTTTTGTTCTTTGAGTTGTTAATGTATGATCCATAAGTACATGCAGCATTCAAACCTCCAGATACTCTCTGTATAAACATGTTTTTCATGAGCAGTCAAACTAATTGATTTTGGTTTCATTTTTGGCATGGATTTTTGTTCTTTTTCGTACATGCACCACTGGCTACCCCTGCTTCCTTTCTTTTTCCTGGCTCTACACAACTTCCCATTGGGCCAATTAATGTGCAGCTACAAATAATGCTGGTTTGCTGTTTGCTAATTTGGGTCATTTGACTTCTGTGGAAAAAGGTGTATAACAGAATTTTGTCTGTTAGCCTCTTTTCTCAATGCAACTCAGCCACAAATTCTTTGGGAACCTATTGGGGGACAGAGGTGATTTGACTGATGAAATAATATAGGCTGCTCTGTCACACAGAGTTTTTCAAATGGAGTATGTTTGTTATTTAAGGAAAAAAGAAGGATAGTTGTAATTATTTTACAGTGATATCATTGAATATTTTGAGGAGTTAGGTATTCAAAAAAAGAACATGGGGGTTATCTAATATTTAAAGTTCAGTTACGAAACGTGCAAAAATAAAAAAATAGTATTGTCAGCCAATGACTCTATCTAAATATTTATTTTTATTTTTTTTTCTGGTAAAAGGGCTTGCTGGTCATAGTTCACATGAAAGTGACCCTTTGGGTTAGGCATGATTTATAAAATACACAGGCAAAATTAGCCTAAAGAATTGAGTTGGGCAAAAATGAACTAATGTAAAAATATTAAATACAGCAAAGTGATTTTAAACATTTTTATACCCACTCTGTTACGTACACATATCTTACATTTCTGGCTCTGCTGTCTCCAGGGGTGAAAAATTGCATCATGTATTTTTTTTCCTCTTCTCAAAAGAAAAAAATTAATGTTTGGTTTGAACTTAAAAGCTCTATTTTTATTTTGAACACACTTTTTGAGAACTCTCATCAGTCCCCTAGAAGGCTGCATGAGTCTGTTTTGCTTTTATATGTGGTACAATACCAGTAAGATAATAAAAACATATTCTATATCCAGCAGTGTTTTTTAACTACTTCTTTTAACTACTTTAAGTAAATCTCTCTGTTCTCAGTTGGTATTTCTTTCTCAAGAGACTTTGAGTACATACAATTTTTTAATGTTGTCCAAGAATAAATTACTTGCAGGTTTTTTAGCCTGTTCAATGAAAATATAAAATATTAACTATAAGTTTAAAAAGAAATACTTGTCATTCTGAGAGATTGATCTAGGATTTCTTGGAGAATTTATTTTAGGAAATAATTCTGGATTTCTTTATTCTTTCTTTCTTTTACCTATGTTCAGATGGAAGATGTCATAGCCCGCATGCAAGATGAGAAAAATGGGATTCCTATTCGTACAGTCAAAAGTTTTCTTTCCAAGATCCCCAGTGTCTTTTCTGGTAAGAGTAAAAGTGCATTTCATATATTTAAAGTTTCCATGCTACCTTATGTAAGGGAATGCTCAAATGGAAAATCCTTTTAACTGAGTGCTATGGGGAATTCACAGTCATCTGTTCTGGAGGAGACATTGCTGGAATGCTTTATGGGAATTTTTGATGTTTCTCTTGCATTGTAGTTGGCTTCCACAGGGATGTTTTTGTCCTATAAATTAAGCAAAGGGAATACTTAATTTACTACCAAAAGTAAGTTATCTGAAGATGGCAATATTTTTATTTCAGAGTTTCTGCATTTCAGACCTTGAAATGCAAGGTCTGATTTTAGCCTATTTAACAAGTTGTGAGTTAGCGTATAGGCCAGTACATGAAGATAAGAATTGCCATAGCAGCAGCAAAAAAAAGAAAACCATCACTGTACTCTGAAACTGATACTGAATTGGGACTGTAGAAATTAATTGAAACATTTATGATCTGCTTTTGTAAGTGGCTGCCTGTGCCCAATAAGCTAAGGCTGAGATGTCTGTGGTGATCTGCAAGACAGCTATAAACATTATAGCTAATTCAAGTCAGTATCATCATATGCACCAAAATTTTCCCATTTATTAACTAGAATAACATATCTATTCACTTATTTACATATTTTTATATCATTGTCTGCATTTATATATGTGGATAGATCTCCTTTTGTGCTACCAATGAGCTCCTCTGAAATAGATGCCATTGTTAAGCATGCTTTTTCTGTACTCTGGTAACAGTTGCAATTTTTGTAATGGAAAAGCTAATCCTTGCTTAGAAAATATTTACAGAAGTTTGTTCTGTACAGAGCAGCAAGAAGAATTTTATACTTTAAACCTTTGGAGTGTTTTTGCTAATGCTAATAATTCTGGCACAAAGAAGGAAACAGTTTTACAGATGAACAAAATGTCTTTATGATTTTAGAAACTACTTGAATAAAAACTAGTCTGTGAAGAGTAGACTTATTTCCCATAAGTTCCTATAGCATGGCATCCTATTAAATGATCCATATTAATTGCTGTTCTCTGCCTTACCTTGTGTGCTATGGATTTTAAATTAAATAGACCATGGTTATTTGTATAGCAGGAGACACTATTTGTAAAAATATTTTTTTTTACTGAATAGACATCATAATTTTTTTTAAGGTTGTGTTAGAATATATATACAGTAGTGCACAGAAGTCACTGATACAGCTTCTGGATTGAGGCATTAACTCTGTCAGCTGCAGTGGGAAAGAAAAAGCATAGGAAATTTTGGGGTTTCTTTCCCTTTGCAGATTTTCTCACTCAAATACCCGGGCAGTAATTCTTTCTACACATGACTAAAAAACCCACTGGAACAGCAGAACTGTCATTTGAGTTCAATTAATCTACTTTCCTGTTTCTATCCTGGATGGATCTGAACTCTTAAAAACTTAATGTTGGGAGTAGCACGTTTCCTTTAATGTGCTTGGAGTGTGTATGTAGCAAATAAACCTCAGCTAGAACTCGAGCCTATTGATTACTAGGAAACATGGGAATATTATTGTCTAAAGATCATGATGATAATAATGAAAATGTATATAATAACAACTTACAGTACTGTTATTACCCACAAAAGCATCAATATGAAAATGATCAAGAGGAGATGCTCTCCAGTTAAATATATATATATATGCGCCTATATGCTCATATATACCTATATGCATAGATATATCTTTATATATCTGTGTGTCTATTCGAAAAGCATGTATTATACCCAGTCATCTATCCAGGACTATGTTCCATAAAACCTGGAACTTTGCACTTGTTTGTTTGTGTGCAAAATGTGTAGATCTGCTACAACCAAGTCATGTTCCTGCAAGCACTTAGAAAGACCTGGAAAAGTCCTTTACACAACATGTAAAACATACCTTGTAAAAATTAAGGATGTACATAAATTGGCTGTAGTAAAAAGGTTTTATGGGCCAACATTTTCATTATGCTGTTATAAAAGCAAGAGAGGTATTTTTGCTTATTTTTATTTCATAGTTGTCCTGGGTTCAGCAGAAGCAGTAATTTTTCTCCTTCTTAGTAGCTGGTGCAGTGCTGTGCTTTTGATTTTTGGTCTGGGAACAGTGCTGGTAACACCGATGTTTTTTAGCTACTGCTTAGAATGTTTAGACTGACCAAGGACTTTCTGAGCCTCATGCTCTGCCAGGGAGGAGCGGAAGCAGACAGGACACCTGACCCAAACTAGCCAAAGAGGTATTCCATACCATAATACGTCATGCCCAGGATGTAACAGACAGTTACCCGGAAGGGCTAGATTCTGCTGGGGTGGGGCTGGGTATCGGCTGGTGGTGAGCCGTTGTATTCTCTTCCCTTGTTATTTCCTTTATCATTATTATTATTGGTGGTAGCAGTAGTGATTTGTGTTATACCTTTAGTTAATAGACTGTTCTTATCTCAACCTGTGGGAATTGTATTCTTTTGATTCTCTTCCCCATCCCTCCGGGAGCCGAGGGGGAGAGGGGGGGCGAGTGAGTGGGCTGTGTGGCAGGGCTTAAACTACGACTATAGTGTTGCTTCTAAAACAGCAAGTGAAAAGCTAGTTGAAAGAGCAGTCACTTTTCAATGCAGAATTACTGATACTGTCTATGTAAGGATGGCTACATTAGCAAAATCATCTTCGGGAATGATACCTGAATTTAACCTTTTCATGGAATGTTGTGCTTATAACAAATAGGATGATGTGATTGTATTTTCTTGTTTATGGAGTCATTCCTCATGTATTTTTACAAGTAAAATATCCACACAGAGAAACATTTCAAATGCATAGAATTCTCTATAGGCTGTAAATTGTTGCGCTTCAGGGAAAAAAAAAAAAAAGAAAGAAAAATAATGCTAAGGTTATTTCACCTTGTGAAATTTTGGAAAAACTGATGAATTATTTTACTATTTCTTATATTAATAGAAAGCAAGTAATTTTCGGGTGTTGATATTTGTACACTCATTTTTGTGAGCAAGCTGCTTGAATTGAAATACCATTTTTGTTCACTTTCTTTCTTGAAGTCTTTCGAAAGCAAATCATTTAGTTGTCTTTACTTGATTAAAATATGCTTAACATGAGTCAGCAGGCTACTTGATGATAAAAAATACAAACCCATAGATGTGTGCTAATTACTATTCGTGTTTTTATCTGCATATGGGTGTGTGTTACATTGACTTTATGCAGGAAATTTATCTGTAGTGTACATTCTCTAGAGATGATGAATTGCAGACCAATTTGGATGATAGCATTCTAGTCACCAACAAGCAAGAGGTGGAATGGATTGTGAGAAAGAACCCCAGTCCTTGACTGAGCTCCAATAGATTGCATATGCCAAGATAAAATCCCTGAAAACAAGGCCTCAGAACCAGAGATGTTTGTACCTATCCTGGTTCTTTACCTCATTCCTCAATGCCAATGGATTTTTCCTAACTGTTTAGCATTAATGATACTCAGTCTAGTTATTTTGATAAAGAATCTATACAAAATCATACTTCTTTTAATGCAAGTAACTATGGCAGACAACTTAGTGTATTACGAAGCCTTTATCAGAAATTATGGGGCTTATTATACATAGAAATAAACAGTTATTGGCAGGGAAAGAATTCATCCTTGTCTAATTCCAAGTGGGATTCAACATAAAAGAATCAGTGGAAGTACGGCTTTGGTAGCTGACTACTCTTACTTGTGCTGCCTGTAGACCTGCAACCTATTGTACTCATCAGTGAATATCTGTGGTGTATTTTAGTATGTTATGACAAGCAAGAATAAATATCAAACACCCCAGAATTATTCTTTACTGTAGCTTGTTGGGCTTGATGAGCTAATGGTTTCATTGCATTCAAAGCTTATTTTGCTCCAAGATCTGCATCATTCATTGATGCAGAACAGTATTTAGTCTCTATGCCCAGTGTGTTTGGATTATATTTTTTTTAGAGCTACACATGGCTTTTACAGCATTATTCTATACTGACTCATCCTGACACTAGCTCACTGCTTTCTGGGGCCTGTGTAGCAGTGTACTGCATCCCTATTATAATTTCAGCCAAAAATGGGTTTTGTGAAAGACCTTAGCTTTTACATAGTCTCACTGAATTACCTCATCTAGCTAGGGCTTCTGAGGGTAAGTACAATTAGGCTTTTGAGCAGAGAAAATGTGCTGTAGCAGATGGTCTGTAGTGATGGCTCACCTCAAGCTGAGTCACCCACGATCTTACTTGCAAGTAGGCTTAGATTGAGTGCAACAAATAGATAAATTTGCATGGATAGCTTTGCAGAAAACAAATATACCTATGTGCCCTAGTACAATAATGGCTGAAACCAGATATGCTAGATTATATTTTAGGTCTTATACTGATCACTGTTAATGGAAATTCTGCTGGAAATTGTAGTATTGCTTTAGTCTTGGCTGTTTAAGGGTGTAAGCAATGCTATGGTGCAAACCATTACTGTTTGAGTAGTAGCTCCCTGTCTTTGAGAATTGAATAATCTTTTTACTATGAAAAATATAGTTTGCTTTTGGTCATTCACATTATAATCTTGAACGTGAAAATCACATCAGTGGTTGTGTTTTAAAAATCGCATGGTTCTAGAAGTGTATGCTGTAGCAGAGCCTGAACTATCTCTGAACTGAATTTATTATACATCAGGTGAACTGGAAGTTTCTTGAAGGAGGGACTGAGTCAATTTTCTCGGTAGCTTTAAGCGTAATTACACATCTGGGCTTCTAAAGCTCGTCTTGAAGATGACATGTAGTTTCTTTCCCATGTGGATCTTGGGAAATTTGACTTAGTTTTAATTATCCTTGTTTATGGATCTGAGTCACTTTCTATGGCTGCTACAGATGACTACAGTCATGGACACTCAGTTCTCGGAAGGCACAAGTTTAAAATAGTGGTCAATGGCTGACTAGACTGCAGTAATGCAGTACCTCCTGTGTGCTTGCTGTGTAGTCACAGTAATGTTATTCATCAGCTATGTATTATTGTGGCTTTGATTTGAAACTTTAAAGGCTCCAAGGAGAAAAATAGGCAAGAGAGTTTGCTCTTTCTGTGTGATTATGTGTTTTGATGAACAAAAGAAGGGCTTGTTGTCTCCATGGTTTTAAAATGTTTTGGAGGAATGAAGAAGATAGTTTATATAGGCATCGTGCAAGTCAACAGTAGGAATTGCATGAAGGTTGTCACAGGCATTCTTTACTAACACTGATTAGCACATTAGGAATAAAAAGATAGCAATTTCCCTTGAACACGGTTCAGCATTAGGCCTGGAAATGGATAAAAAAAATTGCTTGAAATGATGAATGTAGGGAGTCTGACATATGAATCATAGGGATTAGAAGGAGGTCTAAAATATCATTTTTATTTTTACTAAGGAGAGACAGCAAGTAAATGCCAAAGTTTTGCTGTTCACTTTCAAGCATAAAGAAGCATTCAGGGTTTACAGATAAAGCACTGCGATAGCCAAGGGTTTGCTTTGGGAGTCTTTGTGGGGTGGGCAAGTGGTTTGGTCAGTATTAGTACTGAAACCTTTATGAGGTAATAATAATGTGGATATTTCATTAAGAGAGATGTAGTGATATAGTGGTGTCTTATGGTCATTACAGGCTATCAGGACTTTATAGGACTTTAAAGTGTATACTACTTGGATCTAATTGGTGATAAATAAAATCTGTGGAGAGTGTGCCAGCTGAGTGGTGTGTAAGCATGAATGAGAGACACTGGTGTTTTTATTGAAGGAGTAAGGAGAACTATGAAAAATGTACGGTCAAGTAAAGATCTACACGCGTAGATGGAATAAAAAACATGCAAGGAAAGCATGTTCATACTAGTTGTTACTAGCTGTTTCTGATTTGTGGTTCAGTAGTTTTAGATGGTAGTCACAGCTTAAACCAACAAAAATAGGAGGAGATCAGTAGAAAGGTGGGTTTTAACATCTCATGAGTTAGAAAGGAAGGGAAAGGATTCATTTACCTTTCCCAGGACAATACAATCTATGTAGTCATTAGTTTTTTTCTCCTAGATGTGAAGCTGATATTGTGCCTTTTCCATATAGATATTGTATTTTCCCATTTTTTAGGCCAGATTATTGTTATCATATGCCATTTTTATTCATTTTTTTTTCCGATCTCTGAAAATGCTTATTTCTCTTCTACCTGGGAAATTGTTAAGATGAGATGTTGCGCTTTGACTAGCAAATGTATTCTCATAATCATCCGTTACCAGTCTTTATTTAAGCACTAGTAGCACTATGCTTAGTAAAAATAGAGAATTTATGTGTTCAAACATAAAAAATTTCTGCTGAAAAGCAGACAGTATCCTGGTCAGATGTAATGAGAGACCCCAGAGGAAAGCAGTGTCATCTCACCCACAAATCACAGGTGGGTGAGGCTAAGGAATGATTCACAGGAGCTACCTGCAACAGTATTGCTTGTTATATAGAGGTAGGCAGCAAAAAATAAGGAGTGGTAAAATGGGAATTGGATGACTCAAAGGACTAATAACAAGATAGAGAGCATTTCTTCTGTCATTGGTTTTGATCTTTCCCAGCTGAGTAATGAGTTGTTAGCATCTGATGGCTTTTCTGTGCTGCTACGTAAAATACAAGAGAAAGCTCTACTGCTTGGATTGACAGAAGAACGTGCACAAAGGCATAACACCTCAATCATCCAGTACCTTTGAAGCAAAGTAATTTTGTGTTATATAGGTAAATACAAGGATTTGGGAATTTCCATTTCTGATATCTTTTCCAGATTAAATTTACTATGTATGAGAAGCTGGGATTCCCATCTCCCAGGCCTCTAATTTTATGGACCCTATTTTTTTAATTTTCCCTTCAGTGTCTTCCGTGCTGGGTTGATGACAAGTTCCTACTTTCTTCTTCTCACCATTCCTTCATCTTCCTTTTCTTGCATTCTCCTTGAGGTAGAATTTAATGGTGGAATCATTGCTGGTTTATTTATGCCAAATCAAACTTTTGCTGTTTGCAAACAGTGTTAAGATTGCGGACTCACGGCCTCGGTGAAGTTCCAGTCTTAGTAAAATGCTCTGATGAAGACATCTCTGTCAGTACACAAAGGACAGAAGCTGGCTTATTCCCTCTCCTGTGCCTGTTCTGATGGGCAAATATGAGCAGGCACTTGCCATTTGTAAAGTTTCACTTTTCAAAGCAGAACTTTTGAGAATGAAAAGTTAATAATCCTCTATCCCCAAATGAATAGTTGGTTTGAAGTTAAAACACCAATCTCTCTTGTGTGTTGTCTCCATTCATCACTTTGTCAGAGTGACTGATTTGTATTCAGATGTTAATGGTCTTTTGGGAGCGGATATTTTTAAAGCGGAGGCTGGTTCTTTTGGTTTGAGATCATGTTCATGATTTTTAGAGTCATGGGTAGAAGAGATTGACTAAGTGGCGCCATAGTCATTTCAACTTGGTGAGGTAATTAACTGATTAATAAGTGGTGTTTTGTGTGCTTCAAAATTTCAGAAAAAGTGTATATTTGAGTGCTGTCTGCCTGCCTTCACCTCCTGTTTCTGTTTGTTTGCCTGTTTGATTGGCTGCATCACTGATGTTGTAACTTGGCCAGAGAAGGGTGCTCTTAAGCTGCTTAAAACTTGACAGAACTTTTGTATGTTATGGAAAATCACCTTAGTGACAGTGTTGCAGTTGTGAAACTCAGAATGGCCGTGTGACAAGCTGTGATGGGCTGTGATCAAATAAGAGCTGAATACTCTTACTCACTTGAAATGAAAAGTGAAAGAAATTAAGAACAGTTTCCAATAACCTTAATGCTCCAAGATGATCATGCTCTCCATTTCCATTTTAAGGCATATGTTAACATCAGACCTTTAATAAATCACTGTCAGAATTAAAAGCTTTTCAAAATGTGAAAGCATTTTCATTAGCTATTTTGAACAGAACAAATTCTTATTTAAAAGTTGTTGCTTCCTCCTGACCAAACAACAACAAAAAATTGTATTTATACATTTACCTTTCAATTCTGTGGTGACTGCATTGGGAGCATATCGTGGTTTAAGCCTAGCCACGCAGTCTCTCACTAACTCCCCCCCCCCTCCTCCCTCAGCTCCCAAAGGGATGGGGAGAATAAAGAAGACTACAACTCCCACAGGTTGCAATAAGAACAGTCCAGTAACTAAGGTATAACACAAACCACTGCTGCTACCACCAATAATAAAAAATGACAAGGAAAATAACAGGAGAAGAGAATACAGCAGCTCACCACCGACTGATACCCAGCCCCACCCGAGATCTCGCCCTTCCGGGTAACTGCCCCCAGTTTATACACTGGGCATGACGTGCTGTGGTGTGGAATACCTTTTTGGTCAGTTTGGGTCAGGTGTCCTGTCTCTGCTTCCTCCCGGCTTTCTCTCCTCCCTGGCAGAGCATGAGGCTCAGAAAGTCCTTGGTCAGAGTAAACATTACTAAGCAGTAACTAAAAACATCAGTGTTATCAGCGCTGCTCCCAGGCCGAAAGTCAAAACCACAGCCCTGCACCAGCTACTAAGAAGGAGAAAAAACGTCTGCTACTGCTGAACCCAGGACAGAACATTAGTAAAAAGGAGAAAATATAGTGATGAAAGTCTGAGGCAATTATGCAAAATTGTTCTAGGAAACTGAAATATATGAAAACCCATTGAAAAGTCTTTTAAAGTAATCTGCGTGTAAAACAGTCGTCATAAATGTCAGTTCTGCTAAAATCAGTAGCTATGAAAAGCTTATTTTCACAGACATTTGCAAAAGAAATAGGAGTCATGAATTGATTGGCAAAATATCTTAATAATTGTTCTCTTGTTGTGAGATAGGAGATTGTTGGGAACATTCATCTTATTTGTTGCTCGTCCACACGATGTGCACAGTTTGAATTAAATGATCCCCTTTTTCTCAAACTCTGTGTAAGGCCTTACAGCTCAGCATGTTTCCAGAGAAATAGCTGTGGTGCTTGTTCATCATAGATACAGATTTGTTCCTAGCTTTTCCTACTATGTTATTCTGCCATGAAAATACTTTCCTCTATTTTCCACACCACCTTCTTCCTAGCCAACCTGCATGTAAGACTTTGCCAGTTTTTTTAGTAGAATGGGGTTGCACCTTTCAAGCATGAGTACTTTTAAGAAGAGTACAAGAAAACCTACTGCCTCCACTGTGGCCAAAAATTTACCTACTTTGTCACCCTTGACACCCAGTTTCTGGACATGTAACATTCATGGAAAGGCTGGAGCGAGAAGGGAGCCCTGAATCAGACTCACATTAACCTGAAATTAGCAGGAATTCTGCAGTCTATCACAGGTTCAGATTAGGTAGTTTGCCATATTTTCTGGCATAACACCAGGTAATAATTTTATTTTACTGTGCCAGTTTTATTTCAGCAACAAGTAGTACTTGCAGAAAGCAGAGACAATAACCTGCTTCAACACCCAGGCACACAAACATACCATGGGTATTTATGCCATATAAATTTTCCTATGGAGGCAATGCATAATGTATCAGCTTAAGAAAAAATATTTTAAGCTAATATAAGCAGTCTCTGTAATAGTGATTAATAACAGGCTCACTGAAATCTGTTGTGTGCATAGAGCCTTGTGGGAAGACAAGACTGGAATATGTCTAAGAGTGACTGTACAGAAATATATCCAGGGGTTCTATGAAAATTATTTTCCTTCCTGGGTATCTCTTGGAAATCTCTTGGAAAGAAGTACTGTTCAAGTTGCATAGCAATGATTAGAGCTGGTGAAATAAAGATCAGTGAGAATTATCCAGGTATCTATATTTTAAGTAATTGTTTTGATTAGGAGGCAAAGTATACTACTTGACTCCATCCATTATGAGGTACTTCTCTGACAAAGAGCTGTTTGTTTAAATCGCATAGGAGTTTTTCAGGAGGCATTTTCTGAGAAGGAAGAAGAAAAGAGAAGAGAAGCATTTTCTGAGGAGAAAGAGTTGCTGCTGTGTTCACAGTCACTGATTTCTGAGATGGGAGGGAAGTTCACGGCTCATATTAAGAATGCGGACAGGAAGGCTGAACACAAATGAAGTCCTTGTTGAGTGTTAGTGGGGGTCTTACCAAAATGTGAAATCTGTTTTCATTGTATGCTTGATAGATAGTCTCTGAAAACTATCTCAGAAAAGAACACCCACTTAAAGATGAAAAGAAAAGAAACCTCTAAGGTCAGAACCCTTGAGTCCAAAAAGTATTCATTGTCTTGCCAACACCTTTGCAACAGTACATAGGATTAAGTATCATTTTGGATGACCGAAATATAATCCTGAAGATGGGAATGTGTGTTAGTAGGTCTGGGTCTTGAACATATGGTCAATTAGAATGAACGAAGTAGTTACAGAGAATATCTGTGTGTGCGGATGTAGCTGGGCAAGTACTGCCTAGCTACAGTTAGGCAGGTATTTATAATTGTTTTATAGAGACAATAGATATTAATACAATTGCATTGTGAAGTATGTGTTGAAAAATATCCGTCTTTTAATTTGTGCAGCATTGTATGCTGTTGTCTGGTGGCACGGTGACTGTTTGACTGGTGATTATTTATTATATGTGTATAGGAAGCAGTATAGACATATGATAAGTATTGCTGGTACAGATACGAATAATACCTTCTTTAAAGGAATTCTGCTAGGTGTAATACAGTGTAAATATATACATTTGCTTTCTTTTAAAGATGTTAAAAATGCATCTGGAACAGTAGTTCCCCTATTCCTCTTAAATGGCATCTAACAGAAATTATGAACCTATTTTCTTTCTGCTTCAGTTTTACCATTTTAGTACATGAAATTCTATCTTATTGCCTTTAAACCTACTGTTTTATAGTGTTTTGAAATATTTAAATGAACGGCGTGCAAAGAGAAAGATTTCAATTGGCCATTTTTACAGCCAGATAAATATAGTTGGCCAGCAGTTAAAATAATCACACCAATTAAATCATTCCCTGGAGACTGTGCCCCTTAAGCAAGAAATCAAGTTAGCAGGATTTACAAGATGATTTGTGATTTAGCTCCTAATTCTATTGGTTCCACCTATGAGGAAAAAGACTGTCATTGTAGTTGCATCAGAAGACTGCAGACTTGTCTTGGCAACAGGACAGCAAGGAATAAATTCTAATAATTGTAAATGCTTGTATTTTTGTTGTTGCTGAAATTATCCACGGACTAGTTTTGCGTAGTGCTGTTATCAAACAGCATGTGTACACTTCATAATAACAAATGTCACCATAAAAGCAGGATTTGTAGGATGTCATTTCATGACCCCCACCTCACTGCAAGTAAGCTGCACTCAGTGTAGCTGGCTCCTAGTAAACTAGGATCTGATATGCTTCTGGATTGTCTGGGACTTTTTTCCTGAACAGTTGCCTGGTATGGGCCTATTTGAGTGTTTATTTCAGCTTGGGCATATTTAGTGAAGTGAATGATTGTGACACATTCTGAGCAGTCCTGTGTGGTGTATCTGCGTGTATGAGATTTCTATTTTTCAGGGATTCTGGGTATTTGTGATGGTAAGAGAAGCAGAATAGTGAGATCTGAGTTTTCATTGCTTGGTTGTTACTGCATATTGGCAGTCTGAAAAACAACAAAAATATTATTAAGGATTTTTTGCTTTTTCTAGAGCTAGCAAGACATCCCATGCCACAAGAACTTGAAATAGTTAAAACATTTTCCTCCTGACTTAGGACAAGAAGCTAAATTCTCAGCTTTTAATGTGTCAAAACTGAAAGGTTTTAATTAAAAAAAATAAAAATAAAAATTCCAGAGCAGAATGAAAAAATGGAAAGTTTATTTTTAGAAAATATTGGAAATGGGACATTTAAGACTTTTAAAAAGTTTTAGCTTCAACAAATAGGTTTTCCAAAAATCCCACCCATTTGACATTGAAAAAGTCATAATGAAATTCTAATATTATTTCCTGCTAGCTGTGTCCTGAAAAAAGTAAGGTAAGTTTAAATTAGAAAGTAACTCACACAGGAAGTGAAGGTAGTTCCACTCGGCTTACTGTGATTGATTATCACTATGCAAATAAATGGACCATAGATATGAATTCATTTTCACAGATTATCAAAATAATTGAATAATTGGAACAAAACAATTTGTTAACAGGAATTAAGAGCACTCAAATGCGTGATGAATGTTACTTATATCACTGCAAGCATTTGGCAGAGCCTATTATAGGATGCTCCTGAGCTTCACAGTAAAGGTCAGAAGTTTAAAAATCTGCGTTCCAGTCTTTGCAGTTGAAGAATGAGCCTCAATGTTACAAAACAGGCATGTAAGCCTACAGGAGTTCCTTTGTTTTCCATGATCCCAGCCCCACAGGCTCAGCAGTCACTGAGGCCAGAGGATGTTGGCAGCTTTGAAGGCTCAAAGCCCAGTGTTCCTGCTATGCACCTTGATGTTTTAGTTCCACACAGCATCTTTTTTTGCTGTAAGGGTGGAATGTTTCAGTGGATCTGCTCTTGGTTTTCTTGTTTTGCCTGTTAAGGAAGATCACTGGAATATATGCTACTTCCCTCTCTACACTGCTCCATACAGCAAGGGTGTAGACCACAGTAGTAAGTGGACAGAGCTCTTGTAGCAGATGCCAGGTAGTCAGAAGGTGCAGGCTGATGACTTTGGTGTCTGAGGAACAGAGCAGAAGTCCAAGACTCTCCAGGAATCCCTGTAGAAGGCACAAATAAATTACTTACGAGGTCCTCCTTTGTCTTAGACGTTGCCAAGCCTTGGGTAGTGGAGTCAAACTAATTGGAAAACATTGAGAATAGGGGAAAAAAAAAAAAGAAGGGACAAAAAGAAAATTATTCTTAAGCTCCCCATACCCACATTTTGTGGGATATTATTTTTTATTGTAAGGCCTGGTAGTGCTTGGGTGTAGGAGCAGGCAAGTGGTACTGATGGGTGTTTGGTGAATATTTCACTGTTAGAATAATGTAGTCTGAGAAAGGTTTGAGTTGTGGCTGAGAATATGTTTCCATTGTATTAATATGTGGAAAGCGCCAGACACAGGGATTTGCAGGAGACAATTCAGCCACCTCAGCTGTCCCTGAAATATTTACCTTTTGAAGGATTTTGATGAAATGCTTTGAAAATACAAGGCTGTTCTTTAAAATAGTATATTTTCCAGACCTGCAGAAGGGTCTGTAACCTTTTGTGATAAAACAGCTATACATGTAGTTTTGATATACAGACAAGAATATGCATTTCAGGTATTCCACTATATCCATTTGGTTCTCAGTTTAGCCACCAATGCAAACAAATATTACTTTTATGCATTAAATGATTACAAATTTCAGAAGTAAGCCAGTTAAAACTGCTGCACAGCATTGTAACTTGGGTTCTGAATATGTATCAGGCCTGTGAAAAAATATGGAGAAGGAGGCTGATGATTTAAGTTGTATTTTTCTGTCTCTTCAGGGCTAAATACAAAATTAGTATGTGCATGTGGAGGTCTCATGGATGTCAGCACTCCATGGACTTGCCTTGTGCGAGAATTTTTGCCCTTTAAGCTTTTATAATCAATTGTGAAATAGACAAAATGCAGAAGTACTTTATAAACCTATAGACCTCTGTAGACTCTTCTTGTAAGTTTTGGACTGACTTATTGTGGTAGTGAAGTCTTGCAGACCTTAAACAAAATAAGTATCTAGTAAAATGCCCAGTTGTTGCCTGAAATACTTTATTTCTAGAGCAAGAGAATATTTTATGAATAGAGAAAAGGCACTGGGCCAAACCTGCCTGTTAATGGTTTGTTTACATAAATTACACCTTCTGCTCCTCTTCCCACCACTTTAATCTTCTTGTGATTTTTCTAATTGCTGTCATCAGTAATCATTTCAAGTTTGATTTCTTATTGCTTCCATACTCTTCAGAGAAAAAAACTTCTTTGTTCTCTAGTAACTTGTTTTCTGAGTAGTACTAGTAGTATTTTTGTGTTCCTACTATTTGAATTCTAGAAGTGGGTGTTTTAAAACAATTTTATCAAGTCCTTTCATACTTATAAAGACATCTACTCAATAGAACAAATCAGAATTCTGGCTTAATGAAAGGTGGAGGTGGAATGACTCATTTCTGTTGTTTTTGCACCTGGGGTCCAATACAGATTTACGGAAATACTTAGGCCTTGCATGTTACCTGCATGTTTTCAGACTGTTGAAATATCATCTAAAAAATTTTATCATGAATTCTAAAATGACAGGCCACAAAGACATAGCTACAGTGGTCAGCATATGCAAGTGGTCCGCAACTGCTCTGCTTGTGGTATGAGTTGGTTGCTCTGGACTGGAAGCAGATATAAAATATAGTTGTGTTACAAAGAACATTGTGTTGTTCAAGCAGAATTTAGGAGTCTAATGTCCATCTTTCTCCGTGTTTTGGTCATAGCTCTTTTCTCCTTTGGGCAGCCATGTAAGGACAGGGAACTCAGATTCAACAAGCAGTAGTATGCTGTTGACTACTGAGGAAGTACCATTCAGCAGTGGTTGTCCCAGGCTCTGTCAGACCAGCACAAAGGTAATGTATACATGAGTTGGATGGCCTAGTATATTGTTTAATTTCATGTGACACAGCTGAGATTTAGGGCACTGCTTATAAGTTACCTCTGCAATGGGTTGAATGAGTTCTGTAAATTAGTTTCAGTAAAACTCTTCTCCTTTTATTCTGCAAGGTGATGTGCCACGTTTAATCCAACCGGTCACCCAATTAGTTTTGGATTTAGTCTGATATAACTACACTTTTTAGATGATGCTTAAGCCTGTTATTTGTAACTATTAGTGATGGCATGTAAAATAGAAGTAAAATTTTTGAAATTGTCTCAAGAACTTCATACAGAGGCAACTGTATTAAAGTAAAATTGTATATTAGGCAGAAGAAAACCTTACAAAGCAGTTGATGAGCTATGAAACACATGCAATTATAGCAGGCTGGAGATACACCATTTTTAGAGAAATAAACCTGAGAATAAAGTGAACATCAAATACCTTTTGAAAATGTATTTTAATAGAGCCAACATAAATTGATAGAGTAATGAATTTAAGCTAGCATGCTAACTGGAAATTCCTAACTGAGAAACAGGATCACCTACATATTAGGAAAGGGAAAGGTATTTGTGAGCTCTCTCAATTACAGGGAAGAATTGCAACAGACTCCTAAATAGGAAATGAGTTGAGAAGATGGAAGGCAAAATGAAAGATTGTTAACAAAAGAAGGAAAAGCATTGCCAGGTACTACTAGTTTAAAGACTCCAAACTGCTTGAAGATGTTTGCTTTTTGATCAAAGGCATTACATGGTTTTGGAAACAGTATCTGTTTGGATTGTTCGGGAACTGTAATTATTCATTTAGGGATAAGAAAATAGGAAAAGCTTTCCTTGAGGAGCATAAATTATTTAATGTGGAATGAGTGATGACTTCTTGTGGAAGAAGAAGAATCTTGTAGGGAAAGTGTGTCTTGACTTCTCAGTGCTGTGAGTTTTGAAGGGCTTTGATGTTCTAAATTAGGCTATTTGAATTATGGCTATCCAGGATGAGGTGTGTGTCTAGACATAGTCTCTGGTAATCTTACTAGATTGTAAGAATGACCTTTCTTCTTAAAGTGCTTTGGAAAAGAATCATAGACATGCATACTGTTACATATTTATACATGTATTTCCATTTTAAAATGGAATATTCTAATTAGTTTCAGCTGAAAAGTCACTGCTTGAGATCTCAGAAGTTTAAAAATGGAAATTTCCTTCCAATTTATCTTTTTTTAACAAAATAAAAAGCAAAATAGATACTGAAGTCAGAGACTGAAATAGTAATTTAGTCCTGTATGTATCTATTTTAAATCCAATCATAATAGCTCTTCTGAGAAGTGCCCCCAGTTTAAGGGTTTTCTGTCAAATATTCTTAGATCCTTTGTTATAAA
The DNA here is from genome assembly GCA_009867235.2 of Psittacus erithacus. Taxonomy (NCBI): domain Eukaryota; kingdom Metazoa; phylum Chordata; class Aves; order Psittaciformes; family Psittacidae; genus Psittacus; species Psittacus erithacus. Next base: position 1,675 of record WYDI02005971.1, on the reverse strand, counting down.
AGGTGAGATAAAATCTATAATTCAGTGTTTGTGAAATGTTCTTCTGGCGCATTTCTTGAGCCTGGCAGTTCAGTCCACACCATCAAAATTAGACGTCAATATTTGCTGAGTCTTTGTGCTCAGTTTATTACTAGTCAAGCGAAGATAGAAAGTGTCTGTACTATCTGTACTCAAAAATGAAATCCTGATATGCAGGTAGATGTAGTAAGAGATGTAGAAGGAATAAGAAGAAGAAATAAAATACAATTTCATGAATGATAATTTGCTATCTTCTGTACAAGGCATCAAGTACAAATACAGATAATGTTCTGTTTTAAAAATTGTATTTAAAAGTTGACATTTGGGGTTTACCAAGGGAATCACTGAATTTAAATGCTCTTTTTTGTAATGAGCTATCCAAACAGAACATTTAATTTCCAAAAAAATAGCAAACAGAAAGAAAAATGGAGACTGCACAGTTCACAAAGCAGAGTTCTTAAGTTTTACATTTGCTATAGCAAAAATATAAACAGGTACAATATGTAGCAAAAAGAAAAATGGAATATATTAGTTTTAATATTTGCAGTAAATGTCCTCAGTCAGCTGAAACTCTTCTCAAATCAGCATATCTGTCAAATATAAAGGAGATTACAGCCTTGTGTTTCAGATCTAATAAAGGTTTTCTATTATTTTGGGAAGGAAGATGTTCTTACTGACATAATTTAAAAAATAAAATATGCTTTTCATCTTTGATTGGTATTGACTTGGAAGGAAAGAAGCAGAAACAGAGAAATCCTGAATAGCAAATTCTGCCTTAAATCAAAAAGTGCTTTTTTGTTGCTGGGCCTTACTTATCCTAGAGCCCTGGGAGCGGTGGTTAGGGGCTCTGGAGCTCAGATAGTCTTTTTGTCAATTCTCCAGGATAAAGGGGAGGACCTTAAAAAGGCTAGCAGGATTGCCCAGGTTAATGGTTAGAATGGTGGTGCCATAGTCAGGGGTTTGGGTATCTAGAACATGGGACTGAATTTAGTAGGCCAGGTCTACTGGGGGCTGGTAGAGCTGGTCTGACAATGAAGGGAAAGAGCAGTTTTGGTAGGAAGCTTGCCAGACTGGTCAAGGATGCTTTAAACTAGATGTGTTGGGGGAGGGGGGCATCATTCCATCCCAACACACCCAGTCAGTTGCCAGCACCTATAATAAATGCTCGGAGCAATGTAAAGATATTCCAGCCGCTCCAGCCAGTGAGCTGGCTTCATCTGGAGCTCGGCTCAGATGCCTCTATAACAACACCTGTAGCATGGGGAACAAACAAGAGGAATTAGAGATGAGTGCACGTCTACAGGGATATGATATAATGGGCATCACAGAAACATGGTGGGATGACTCCTGTGACTAGAGCATTGGAAGGCAGACGCAGGGACTGTGAGAGTGAAGACCTTGGGCCCACTGTAGGGGAGAGGATCTGTTTCGAGATCATCTTAAAAACCTGAATGTGCACAAGTCCATGGAACCTGATGAAATCCATCCACAGGTCCTGAAGGAGCTGGCAAATGAAGTTGCTAAGACACTGTCCATTATATTTGAAAAATCTCGGCAGTCAGGTGAAGTTCCCGATGACGGGAAAAAGGGAAATATAACCCCCATTTTCAAGAAGGGGAAAATGGATGACCCAGGGAATTACAGAGCAGTCAGTCTC
>WYDI02005969.1:0-70528 GCA_009867235.2 Psittacus erithacus | reverse complement strand
CCCCCCCCCCCCCCCCCCCCCCCCCCCCCCCCCCCCCCCCCCCCCCCCTCCCCCCCCCTTTCTTTTTTCCCCCCCCCCCCCCCCCCCCCCCGTTTAGCTGCAGTTAGAACTTCCTTCTCACAATCTCATTTTATTGAAATACTGCTCTGTGTAATGGTGATTCTGTTGGAGATGGTTATTTGCACTAGCATATGAGCAAGGTAGGAAAATAGGGTATTAAACTAACAGGGATTTTGGATAATCTAAAACCACTAATTTTATGGGTTTTTTGGATCATTTTGCTCATGTGCAGAAACTTAAGTTATGGATACCAAAATTATTCCATATACTTATCTAGGCTTATTCTTCCATTCTTCAAACCAGCTCCCTATGGACACATTTTTATAAACAGAAGCATGCTAATTAAACTTGCCAGGGAGACACAATCTATTTAAAGTCTGAAAGCACAATTTTACTTTTAGGCGTCATATTGTGATAGTGTAAAGTTTCTCTTCCAGGTTTAAATATAATGAAGTGAAAATTTTTGTTCAGTATGTGCTATTTGGCTGCATGCTGCTCTTACCTCCGCTAACATGCACCTGATTTCCTTTTCTATCTTGCCTTTGTTTGTTGTTAAATCTCCAATGGCCTTTCATCTTTTTTAAAGAACTGCAAAACTCATTAAAACTTTGCAATTATTTGTTTCCTTCTGTGTTGTCATTAACCTCCCTCTTGTAGTTCTCTCACTTTGACATAAAGTAACAAATTTTAAACACTACAGATATACTATGACCTGTATCAAGTCTCTACATGTCTATTTATTGTAAGTCTATCTATTTCTGCTATCTATATCTATATCTAACACCTAGTCTTATATCTAACCAAGTCTTTTTCTATCTAAAATCTTGATTTTCCAAACAGGGATGATATAATTCCATTTCTTCTGGTCTGTAACAATGGCCATTGTTTTTTTTCTTCCAGAATGATAGTTCTGTTATGTTCTTCTCCCAGAAGCTGTGTCAAAGTCACTTGTGTAACTAAAAGGAGGGAAGCAGGTCCTCAGGCATGGGTGGAAAAGCCTATGACTTCCAGGATATGTGTGTAGAGCTGATGACCTTTGAGGTGGAAATTGTCCTGCTGGCTCTGCCTTGCTGTGAATCTGAAAAGCAGCGTCTTGACAACAGCACAGCTCTCTAGCCTTGGTGTGCTGCTGATAGAGCTGGCCTCTGCCTGCTCAAGGCTCAGGTAGGCACCTGAGTATCACACCAAGTACACACTAGCCCAGCAGGAACAAGCTCCCAGAAGCTGTCTTGATAAAGTGAGCAGAGACTCCCCCAGACTCATAACTGCCATGAAAATAGGGACTGTGGTGGATGTCCCTGAGTTACGCAGGGAGGTGCTAGGCCTGGTTACTGGGCCAGGTGGTTATCAAGTTTGTTAAACAGAACTTCTGCTTTGTGAACCCTCTATGACTGTGCCTGATGATTGCAGTATTCAGTAAATGCCTTTCAATAGTACGTGGTATAATCTTCTCTGTAACTTTTCCAGTAACTGAGGTTAGACTTACAGGGCTGTAGTTTCCTTGGTCTTCCCTTGTATTAAGAGAGGTGCTGCCATATGTGTGAAGTTCATGGCATTGCAAAGCCTAGTTCACTTCGCTTTGGATTTGAGATGTGTATTTTAAGGTAACTGATATAAACTCAATCCAATTTACCTTATATGCAGTCTGAAAGTATTCTGCTGAAAGAATTTGTTGATAAGCTCTACCTCAGTGCACTCCTAATTGAAATGCTAGTCAAAACTGCTGCTGTTGCTCCAGATTGTTGGTCATCAGCCACAACTTTTTGATCCTGTAGTTCCATGGTGTTCTGACTTGAGCACGGAAGCTGACTTAAAGAATTTAAAAAGTCCCTGCCAGCTCAGACTGCTCATTCCTACATTTGCATCGCTGTTTTACCTGCCAGCATGTAACTGCTACTGGGTCTTTGGTGTAGGCCAAATCACTGAACTGAGCCAGGTTGAAAAATTGTCTCTGTCTTCTCTGCAGAAAAGAAGCCTGGATCAGTTTATTGAATCATTTTACGGTATGCGTCTGCACCAGGCAAAACTGCATTGTGCTGCAGGCACATAGGGCTGTGTTGTGCTATAGGAGCATATGGCTGAGATGTGGGGGAAAAGGAAGGACTCCTTAGGATAGTTAGGAGTTTTGCATAGTTCCTTCAGCACGGTTTAATGCAGAGGTCAGGTGCAGATGACATGGTAATGGTCTACACAAGGAGGTCATTCGGGGCTGTACAAAAGTAATCTCTCTCCTGATGTTCTCTAGGTTTTCTTTGTGTGCCTTTGGCTGTGAGCCAGGTAAACTCATAGGACCTCAGTCCTGTGTCCTCTTGCAATTACCTCTGAGTACATCAGGGTGGATGTTCAGTTTCATTAAAAACTATCATGTTTTGCTTTTAATTAAACCCAGAATTAAAAATATATTTCCAAAATCTGGGAAAAAAAAAAGGTTGAAATTTATATATGAGGGTTATATTTTTCATGTCTCTCGCAGTGTTTGCAATGTATGTCTTGTTGAAATAGACTACTGTATTTCAGAAAGAAAACAAGTATTTCCTTTGTTATTTATTCTCTTGTCAGTATGGAAAGGAAATAGCATAACAAAATGATGCCTGGTCTCCCTGGTAAAGTAAGAGGCGCTGCTCAGATACAGTCCGATTTCCTCTAGGCTTATTCAAAAGTGATTAGGTTTGGTGTTTAAAAAACATGTGAGCTCTGGTTTGAAGCTTCTTCTGTTGTTGAGGCATTTTTAAGGTCCCCATTCTATGTGTATGCTGTGGTAGCTCCTGAGGGGTCATAAACTGCATCCCCTCTTAGAGTATAAAGGGGGTCCCCTTCTCCTCCTTCTTGCCCTCTATTCATTGGGAAATACAGTGCATTCCAGGCCTTGCCTTTCCTGGTGCTACACCCATGCCAGGTGCATTTGCAGCCCTCTTTCTGGTGTGGTGAGGAGCCTTCACAGTTGTCTGAGACAGCAGCAGCATGCCCCTGCCTGCGATCCAGTGCTGTCTCCTGTCTCCACCAGTCATCTCCTATGGGGCCCTCAGGCTGCTGTGGGATCCTATTGATCAGATGTTCCCCCTCACTTGATCAATTGTCAGATGAAAGGTTGGATATGAGCCAGCAATATGCGCTTACAGCCCAGACAGCCAAGTGTCCTGGGCTACATCAAAAGAGCATCAAGTGAGTTAGTTTTCCCCTTATACCTCACTTTCATGAGACACCGCCTGGAGAGCTACATCAAGCTCTGGGGTTCCAGTACAAGGCAAACATGGACCTGTTAGAAAAGGGCAATGGAAATGGTCAGAGGAACACCTCTTCTTTGAATAAAGGCTGAGAGTGTTGGAAGCCAGCCTGGAGAAGAGAAGGCTTTGAGGAGACCTTAATACAGCCTTTCAATATATAAAGAAGGCTTATAAGACAGAGAAAGACTTTTTACCAAGCCCTGTAGCATCAGGAAAAGGGACAATGGCTTTAAACTGAAAGAGGTGAGACTTAGATTAGACATAAGGAAGAATTTTTTTACAATGAGGGTGATGAGATGCTGGAACCAGTTGCTCAGAGAAGTTGTCAATGCCCCATCCCTGGAAGTGTTCAAGTTGGCTGGGGCTTTGAGCAATCTGGTCTAAGATGTCCCTGTCCATGGCAGTAGGGTTGGAGTAGGGTGATCTTTAAAGGTCCCTGCCACTCCATACCATTCCATGGTTCTATGATGCTTAGATTCTCAATGATTCCATGATAACATGAGCTCATCAGCTGAAGCCAACAGAACCAGGGACCTGCTGCCTGAATATGTTTCTTCTTCTGTCAGCTGTTTCCTTCTGCACATAAAGTAGACAGCTTTGGGGCTTTATGAGTACACGTCTTGGTTTGGCTGGCGAGAAAAATTGAGAGCAAGGGTGGCATGAGGGCTCTGCTGAAAACAGCACAGAATTCCCGCAGTTTCGGCAGGACCCGGATTCCCTTGCAAGTGCTTTTCTCATCCTCGTTGCTACCCTCCATTTGGTCAGCAGGTGGCAATCTCTGCTTTTCGTCTGATCTGAAAAGTTCTGCGTGCACTGCACAAACTCTTTATTCAAATGGCTGTTTCTGCTTTGCTTCGGGTATTCCGACCGGGAGCTGGGTGAGATCTTATTCCAAATCTCTCTTAACATTTAAACGTGCATTTGGTCATCAGAGTATTTTTAAAAGCAGAACTGAGAAGACCTATTGCTTTACAAGTCATACTTGTTTGTTTCTCATCCCCAGCTCTCAGAAAACTCCCACAACTCAAAACTGAGCCGCATAAATGGAGCTGTGTGTATCATATCTTTTACTGTGAGCCATAGACATTACTTAACATGCCAGTACTCAGACCTCATAAACTCTCATGTTCTAGCATCCGGGCCTAATGTCACTAACTAATATTTCAAGTGAAGCTTGCAAACAGATGATGGAATAAGAAAAAAATACAGGTATTTCCATGCCTGTTTTTAAGTGTTTGCCTTGCTTATTAGGTCTAAACAATCTAATGTCATTTCCGTGCAGAACAATTGGTCAAAAACATACCCAAAGTCAGCAAGTCCTTGGGCTCTCTGCTGTGTAAGTGCCAGTGTGGCAAAGCAGTTCTATGTAGGCTGTTTCAGTATATTTCAGTATTGACATGCCCCCTCCCTGCTCCATTCTGAGACCTCTTTTGCATACCAAAATGTACAGCAGTGCATGGTTTCATATGAAAATGAATGAATAGTGACTGTTTTGCCTAAGCTTTGTGGGAAATTTGAATTTCTCTTTAAAACTGAGAGAGGCATATGTATTTTCCCAACAGGTATTTTGATTTTAGCCTTGCTGTCTGAGGTACACAAGCAAGCTAAAATGCCTTGTTGGTTGCTTGTCTATTGGCAGTGGCAAGAAAAAAATGTTTCATTGTTTAACTGCCATTTGCTCTGGACTATTAATACCTATAATCTGCTATTTCAATACAGTCTGTACTGAGGAAATTTGTTGAGGATTAGGAGGAAATTAAGTAAGTTACAGCTAAGTTAAATAATTACACTGAGGGCATGCAGTCCCCCAGAACAAATGAACCTGCACAAATTCATCATGTCTGTTGGTCAAAAAAAAGAGTATGAAACATAATTTTTGTTCACTTAAAGAAGCACAGTGATGGTTGTGTGGAGTTTGTGTAGTCACAGGAATAAAGAAAAAACTGCAGGTCATTACAACTTCAACCATAACTTCTCAAAGGGAGCTGCTGTTTTTAAGAACCTCATCTACTTTGTTTATGACCTGCTTCATTGCTCTACCTACACCCAGGTGTATTTCTGTGCTGCTGCTCATAATTTCTGATGGTACCTGTGCATCCGCTGACAGCTTGGGTGGTGCCGTCTGCTTTCACTGCAGGCAGGCAGTTGGAGGTTTCATGCTGGAGTGGAGCCACCCAGGTTTTGGGTGAAATAAGAGCATGCTGTTAGCCCCTGGCAGCCTGCAGACAGGCTGGGCACTGTGTTGTCCTTCAGTCCTCATAGCTGTGCTGGGAGCTGCCTTGCAATTTCCATATTGTCCCTCGGGCAATTTTTCCAGGTGCTTCAATGCCATGGTGATGACTTCTGTCAAGACAGATAAGTAGGAACAGTTGCTGACTTAAAACCAGTGGGATATTCAGGCCTGAAAAAACTGCTTTTCTGAGGCAGCACTTGAACAACAGATGTTTTAAAATACACATTTTGGCTGAAGGGGTTCTGCAGTCTCTGTCCTCAAGAGGTTTTCAAGACCCAGCTAGAAAAATCCCTGAGCAACCCGGTCTGATCTCACGGCTGACCCAGCTCTGATAAGGAGGTTGGACTGGAGCCCTCTGGAGGTCCCTTCCAGCCTGAGTGGTTGTGATGCACACATGGACTGCTGCAGTGCCTTAAGGCTTGAACCTGATCAACCCCTGTTGTGCCTCTACAAGTCCTGGTCCTAAGAGTTATACCTCTGCACGTACTATTAATTTCCAAGGAGTGCTTTGAATAACAGCCTTCAGTAGCTCTGTGAGCTGTTATCTCACACAACTATCTCATAGTACTGTTGGGGAAAACATGGAAAAGGTGACTGTGGCTGAAGCCCCAGGGACGAGCCTTCTTAAGGGCCGAGATTAGGATTTGGTAATGCAGCTACAGAAGGAACTGTTTTCTCACCCCAAACTCCTTTCCTGTTTTGTACTTGGGTGAAACCTGGACGTCTCAAAGGAAAGACGAAGACTTTTTTTTCAGAGCCAAGAATAATCAGTAACTGGAAAGGGCACTTATGGGACATATAAGAGAAGAGGTTAACATCTCTAGACCAATGAGGCATACTGCAGATCTTAAACCTTTCGGTATTCTGAGGTTGCCTAGTCTTTTTCTAGTAGTTACCAGAAGTTTTTACAGCTTCTACAAAGTGCTTTGGGTTTCTCCCCACTCAGAATATAGTCCTGTTAATTTTTTACCTTGCTGTTAATCTGGTTTATGTATTTGGGAAACCCCACCTCCTCCTCATGAGCCGACAACATCAGACGAAATAGTCTCTTTCAATTGGGAATGGCATTGTTTGAACTAAGAGGCTGATGTAGGTGGAAATCACAGTTCACTTGAACTAGCACCTCTGGTTATCAGTGAATGAGATCCAGATGCCACAGAATCTAGCAGAGTTTGCATTCAGTTGAATTAACATCCCTTAAATTCAAGTCTTGCTCTATTTCTACTTCACCTACAGACATTTAATGCTGTAATGATTTCCTCTAAGAATAAAAAGACAAAATATCCCTTTTCTTGTTGGAGTCATTTGCCTGTAGTGCAAAGCAGAACAACCACAGAACAACTGCCCTTGTCTTTTACACATTTTTTCTTTTATTTTACCCCCCCTTTTGTGTTTTTTTTTTTTTTTTTGTTTAAATGTACTCCCTGGTGCAAGAACATTCCCTCAAAAATTAAACAAAACAACAATAATCATCCAGTCATCTTTTTCCTGCATGTTCATGCAGTTATTCTGCCTAAGTAGTGGATCAGATTCAAAATCTAACTAACAGCAGTGTGTCACTTTTGAGACCATGTCAGGGTCCACAAAGGTGTTTCAGGATGTTGTGAGCTCCAATTAAATGTGCAATTAAATGGCCACAGATTTTTTTCCGATATTCAGACCTAAGAAAGGCAAAGTAGGGTACAATGGCACAGGCTTGTGAAGAATAGATTCTGCTGGACTTCTCTGATATCACTCCTTGATAAGAGCAAACTTTAGATATGGTCCCAAAGTGGAAGCTGCTGGAGTAGAGACTGCCTGAGGGAACTGGAAAGCAGAGAACATGGTAACAGTTGTCAGTGCTGGGAAAGGGAGTATCAGAGAGAGAATCAAATATTGTTCATGGGGCTTTTCCTATTTTATGTCTTTGTTAGCACTTCCTTTGTAACGCAGGGAAGCATTCTGGCTGGCTGGAGTTAGGAGGCACTGTTCATGCAGAAGAGGGCTAGGATATAAGATGGAAATAAGGACTGGAATAAGAGGACTCGGGTGAAATTCGGTAGTTCAAAATGAAATATATAATTCTTCTGTACTCACTGTAGTTATCATGAGGAAAGGCCTGAGGAAGAGAAAAATCTAGGCATGCCACCTGAATGGATCCAGTCTTCTAATGTGATGAATCTGTGAGAAAAAAAGTATGTAGTGCATGAAAAGAAGTGCTTCCAGTGGAGATAGGAAATTCTTTAGAAGAATTAAAACCTGGAAGGGAATATGATTGTTCTGTATAGCTACATGGCCCTAATACTTCTGTGACAGGTTGAAAATACTGCAATAGTTTTTCTTTGGAAATGGTGCCATTGAGAACTTGAGCCCCATGTTTTTGCAGAGATCTTAATGGAGCCAGTTGCCTGTGAAAAGAGGATAGATTTGCACCGTGACTTTCTGACTACTCTTTTTTTGGAGCATGTTCAGGAAACTTTGCAAGATGAGCCTTGCAGAGTTTCATGAAAATTTCTGTCCCACAGGAGCAGAGCAGTTTGGCTAAGCATGAGGTTCATTAACTTTTGGGTGACCTTTTCACAGTAGATACATGGCTGTTGCAGAAGCAGGTAATGAAATGCTGATAATCTTGCAAAACCCAGAAAACATTCCATAAACATGGCTAGAGGCAACAATGCGAATTCTGAAGAAATAGGTTTCCTGCTTTGAATTTATAGTTAAAAAAATAAAGTTGAATTCAAAGACAAATCAAATTGTGGAAGATTATGAATATGATTTAAAGAGAACCAGTGTTGATGGAGGTTTTGTTTTGTTCTTAGTGCAGAGACACAGTATTTTCATTAAATGGATGAATAATAAACGGATTAACCTGTCAGGGAAGAAAATGGCATACTGTGTTCAAATTCTGCGGCTATTTTGGGGAAAGTGACAAATGTGTGCATAGAGATTAGGCTGTTTTTTCTTTTAACCCTTTCTTCCCTCTCCAGAAAATGTCTGCAAGCAGAGAAGGCAAGGCAGGAGCCTGCAGAAAAGTGGGGGTAACTGCATGTATGTATTTTCTTTTAGTGGGAGAACCTGGTTGTAAATAGGAGGGGACATACTGAGTAACCTGGGATTCCAGGAGCAGAGTAACAGAGCATGCAGTGCTAGGGCACATCTGATTATGTCCTCCCTGAGGAGAGCCTCACAGATCTCATCTTTTGGTATTGCTTGTCAATGATATGTGTCTAGCAATGCACCCCAATGGTTAGTTTTGTCCAACACTTAAAAATCTGTAGGAATATCTGTTAGTTTGTGTAATCTATCTGCAACAATACCATCAGCAAAGGTTCATTTTCCATCTGAGTTCAGATGAACCAGAAGTCATTAAAATGCACCAAATGTGATACAAAATGTATTTTTCCACTGCCACTGTTTTAAAGTATCATGGTTATTACATGTTGAGGAAGTGAGACCTTCAGCCTATCTTTTGTTTGCAATGTGATTAGGAAAGGGCTGACAAATTCTTGTCTGACTCATGAATGTTTTTGTGTACAGCTTCTTGGGAATTAAGGGAAAGAAATATATTTGTCATCCTCTAGTCCTATAGCAAGAAGTTTTGAAAAGCTGTCTTTCATCAGTGAAATTCCATTAAAGGCATGGTAAGTACATATAAAGCCTTTGCAGGTTTCAGGTTGTCCCGTAGAGTTCAGAGGTCTGCCCTCACATTTGGTGGAGAGATACACGTGTCCTTGGGGGATGGATCTTTCTCTATAAATTTTACAGAATTATCATAACAGAAGCTTAGTGTTTCCACTACTGTAAAATGAAACTCTGACAGCCTGATTATAATCAATCAAATGACTATAATGAAAGTACTGATACTTTTGCATTTAAAAGTTTGTCTGAAATATATATGGCCAATAAGCAGAGATGGGGTACAGCTGCTGTCCCTGTCCTCTGCAGAGAATTGGGTTGAATCTCTTTGGATCAGCCTCCTTAACGGATGTTTTCAAGCACAAAAACTGCATTTAAGAGGGGGGAGAGAGGAAAAGGGATTATGAAAATCATAGTGAACTATCCTAGCTTTCACATTAGTTTATTTGGTTTACTTATCATGAGTGTTTCTGTGGGGAAAATAGCTAAGAAGCATTGCAGGTGTCATCTTTTGTGATCAGAGCATTTCTGGGTTTTATCTGTGACTTGAATTAATTTTAGAATGGGTTATTGGCTGTTTATAGTATTTTCCCTGACTTGCTACTCTCCTAGGAACATTTTGGGTTGAACTGGTTTCAAAGTGTTAGCAGCCTTACAGAAGGCAGCTTGCAACTTCCACTATAGCCTTCCCAAGTATTTTTCTTGTTTTAAATTTCATTGCCTTCTAATTCAGAGTTCTATATTTCCATCTCAGAATATTGAAAACAAACTGAACCACATCCAGTCCCTGTGCAAATGCCCCCAGCCACAATTTAAGTGACTTGAATTTTCTTGAAGTACAGCAAGGCAAATCTATATAGATAAATTCAATAAACCTGGGCCTCTCTGGCCTCACAGGTGTATGTTAGTAGCCTGGATGTTAAGTGCAGTTCCTTAAGATTTGTCAAGATGCTCTGTAGATCAGAGCTAGCTCGCATTCACACAACTCAAAGCTTTGCCAGTGAATTTCAGGGGACTGTAAGGTAAGCATGGGCCAAGTGTTTATTCTGGGCTATGTCTGTGCTGTGTGTTAAGTCTTATTTTGGGGTTGTGGACTTTGGTCTAGCAATAGTGTTTGAAGCACTGTTATTGCACCCTCAGATCCCAGTCTCGGCTGGGAGGGAAGAAGTACCTTACATATATGATGCAGCTGTAGCTTTCAATATGCTGGAAAATTAGCTCTATACTGATTGTTGTTGCACATTTATAGATCTGTTTCTTTTTCCTTCTTTACACAGCGGCCTTTTCCCCTCCAATTCTGCATTGCAGACAAAGGGAGTTTTTAATGTAACTAAACTGAATTCTGACTGTATTGAGCCACTTGCCAGATTAGACCCCATGGCAAGGACGTTGTCTCTAGTACAATGATAGATAGGTGTTCAGCTTTCTTTTGAATGCCTTGATTGTTCTGTAAAAACAATGCCCAGTTGCTACCAGAAGAAGATCCTTTAGAATCTTCTTGTCACTGAAGCCTTTCATTTCAAGCTAACATTGTTAAACTTTTTCCTTAAAAGTTAAGAAAAAGATGTACAGGAGATGTAATACAGTGAGTGGTATAAGAGTATTTTATAAATGCTTTGTGATGAGAGATGCCATTTGTGCATGGTGGTAGGTCTTTAAGGTCTCTTCCAACCCCAACTGTTCTATGATCCTATGATTTTTAGGATACACTTGGAGATGATCACAACCCCCTTAATATGCCAGAGCAGGGAAGTGGAATTGGACTGGAAGAAGATGAGTGAATGGAGAACAGAAACTTATCAAATGCTATGAAGTCCTAAAGGACAGGAATTGGAGAAGAGGGACAAAAGCAATGGGTGACTTTAAAAAAATAAATCCTGGTTGGAAAAGGATTGTGGAGCTCGGTTGTGTGTAAAGGGTGGGGGAGGTTTTTACAGTTCTTGATTTATAGCAAAGAATGAGGGGAATTTTCTTTTTACCATCCCATTACTCATGTTAGGAACAGAGAAAGTGAAGTTCATTTTCCTTTTGGAAATTGTCTCTTCACAGCTGAGAATCCACCCTATAGCTCACCGCTTTTTTTTCCATGCGCTCTGATTTTTGAGATCCAGACTGCAGGCTAGTTGCCTGGCTGAAACTGGAATTAGTCCTCTAACCATAAATAATGTCACAGAGGATGAGGTTTAGCAACATAGTAAACTTACACAGGCAGTGCCAGATGGCTTTTACAGTCCAGTTTGGCCCGTGCGCGTTTGCTCGTGTGAGTGCATGTGTGTATTAAAATACCCCACAAAACCAACAACACCCTCCCCCCCGAAACAAAATCTAGTAGCTTCTGGTAACTGGACCATCTGGTAGTTGCTCCATCCAGTATAATGTAATTTACTTTTTTGCTTTTCAAGCAGGTCTGTTTTTAAATGGCTTATTTTAATCACCAGAAACCACATATGTGCCAGTCAGTCGTCTAGTAGTTCCCAGCACTCTTCCCTCTATGCAGCCTCCTTCTGTCAGCTGGGGTTTTCCCCAAGATGCCACTCACATTGATATCAACTTTGTCTTTTCCCCTAGGCATCTTCCAGTTTTGCATATGTGGTGCATTTTTTCCCAGCAGAAAGCAGTTTTTGTCTCTATCGTTTCTTCTTTGTAAGGAAGAAGTCTGTTCTTCCTAAATACTCATATCTTTTAGCAACCATTGTTTGGCCTCTTTCTGTCTTAGAATGAAGTCTGATGTCACTAACCTCAATGAATGCTTAAAAAACTTATACAATGAAACCCAAGTTTCCTATATCCTTTCCCTGTGTAGCTGAACTGGTTACAGGGCTGTGCAAGTCCCCAGAGCAGGTGCGTGCAAAACCATGCCTAACTACCTTAATCAGTGGGGAAAAACATTTCAGTAAGTAAACCAGGAGGAAGGTGTAAATGGCTGTTGGTTAGAGGGTTTCTCCTGTATCACCCTTGAGAAAGCTGAGCACTGGAGGCTTCAGTAAGTGCTATTTTTTAATTATCTGTGCCCTTTCCTAATAGATTGAATGGGATTCAGGGTCATGAAGGGAACAGCTACACTCAGTATGCTTTCCTATTATTAAACTATTTTCTCTAGCTCTTCACATGTCATATGTGGGGTTAGTGTCCATGAGATAGTATTGTGACATACTTCCTTATGGTGGAAAAAGCTTCCAAAATGGGACTTCTACTGTAAGCACTTATGTTTGTCTTTTCCATGCACAGGTAGAGAAGAGGACTCCCAGATAAGCTACCTGCTGTATGTGTGCAGATGCCTTAGCTCTTTCTCCTTTTCTTTAAAAAGCACATCACATTCTGCTTATCCTTGAAAAAAAAACACTGCTGTAGGAAATGTTGTTAATATGGCACAGGGTAACAATATTTTCTTTTTCCTTTCTATCTAACAGTAATTTTTATTATCCAAGTACTGTGAAGAGCTTGTAAACAGGGCTGTACCTTTGGTTTGCTCTCACCCTGCAGTATCCCTGCAGTCACGGCGCTGGGCTGCGTGATGCAGAGGTTGTAATGCGCAGTGTTGCTCCTAAGATTTGCTCTCTTGATTTAACAGCTCTGCATTACTAGCTCACCCAAAGGCATGTGCAAGCTATATCTGCCACTCCAGTATAGCTTTCTCAAACTGTATGATTTCTAAAAGTGAGCAGGATGGATGGTGAGTTGAAGTAGAAAAACAAGACAGTCTCTGTAGGATAGCAGGTAATAATAATCTGAATTTGATAATCTGCTAATATTTTGTCCATTGTAATCTATCTAGTTTTAATATATTTAATTCTTTAGCTTAGTCAAGGGCTGAAACTGTGTGCCATTTTGACATCTATTCACATGAAATGCATTTCATATCACATTTTTAATCTGTGCTTCCTCTCAAAAGCTAGCATGGCTGTGTGTATTCTAGTATTGCAAGAAAAACTAAAATACATGGTTGCAGTTCCACATTTTATTTTAAACTGTGTAATATCGTACCTTTTCATGTGAAGACAAAGTTCTTGTTGAATGAATGCATGATTAGATAATTATAACTTGAAAAACATATCCTAGGATGGAACTGTATGAAGTCAGTTTTATAATCAGGATTCTCAGCAACAGTCTTCACTGTCAGTAAAGTACCATGGCATTACTATGAAATAGAAATGCTTTGTTTTCTCAGTACTCAACAGCATTGTGCAAGACAGTCAACTGTGATCAAGAAATTGGATTGGCAACAAATTGTGCCTATTGCACTGTGCCACTATTGGGGCTGAAGGTTATAGCTGATTGATTTAGGGACAGGATTCATATGTATTTTGATTTATGAAAATTAGTATAGTAGTAACTCTGTAAGAAAAATACACATAGACTGGTGCATTTACTGCCATCTGGAAGAAATCTATGGGCACAGGTCCATTGCTTTGTACAGGTGTGAGCTCTTTTCTAGCAACTGCACATGTACATCCCTCTAATCAGAATTTAGTCCTACGTTTAGAACAGAAAACCAATGATGTGAGAAGCCACACATTTAAAAATGTGCTTGTACTGTTTTTGTGGGATCTGTAAGCAAACTACCAGTGGTGTGTGGCCTTAAGGTAATGTCAGTAACAGTTTCAACAGATGAAACCAAACCTTCAACATCCACTTTAATAGGGACAACGATGAGATTTTCATTATTTCTTTTTGCAAAACATGGTTGCATGCAGGAAAAAAAGCAGACAGCAATGGATCTTAAACACACTCTTACATAAGCTTACAGATCTGAGATGAGATAAATGATCTTAAAGTAATAATCAGATTAATATTTATTCATAAACCACAACTTTTTCCAGAACTTGGAGAAGAAAACAGAATTTGGCTGATATATCTGTTTCTTCCTTGGTGCTGATGGTTTTATTTACATACAGGCAATCCAGAGAAAATGCAGCATAGTGTAGTGGGATGTTATCTGTGAGAAATATATAGGAAGCATTAGAGTGACACCACTTGCCCAAGGGGGATAAAAAACTGTATGTGTTTCAGTCCTCCTTAAAAAACAGCAGAGTGTGAGCATGTATTACGTACAGAATTTAACAGTGTTAAGTCCTGAGGACTGTATCTAGGACTTGTCAGTGTTCCCTATGAGACTCTTTCACTTGTAGAATCCTTGCAGGATAAAAATCTTTTTTACCCTGCCTTATTTAACTTATATTTGCAAATGCTACATAGAGGTAACACAATAGGCACCTGACTGCCAGCCAGATATGTGGATTTCAAACAAGCTCTTGCACAGTGGGATAGCAGTATGGAATGCTTTCTACCATCTCCAGTTATTCTGAGGGCCCTAGCTCCATCTCAGAAACATCAACCCATCCTCTGTGACTCCATTTTCCTGCAGGCAGTGGCAATCCCCTAAACCTGTATGGAAAGGCTTGGCACTGACCATGCTAGCAAGTTGTGGAAAACAACATATGCCCACGTAACCTGTACCTTTTCTATTCCCCAAACCAACCTGCAGATCCCCAGGATAAATCTAAGGCTTTGGCCCCCATGCTTCAGATCTCTGATAGCTGGGGGTCAGTTTGCATACAGTGTTGGCTAAAGCTTTGCAATAAAGACTGTGCTCAAGGTTTCTATGTCTCCAGCATAACAGAACTTCTTACAGATAAAGGTTACATTTGGCTGTGTTGGGAATAGAGATTTCTTGACAGCTTGTCTAAGACTAGACAGAACACCCACAGTAAATGAGGATAATCCCAAACCTACTATCTTCCTCCTCAAGCACAAGTCTTTGCACTTGTCTAAGTGCCATGATAACATTTAGAGATGATGTATGAACTCCCACCAAAACTGAATATGTGTATGTGAGTGCAGCCTTTCAGTGGATGTGTGACTACCGCCTGTCACGTCACCCAGTATTGCTTCTGGTTGGACCTCATCTAGAACAGCTGGAGCAATACAGGAAGTATACAGAGCAATACGGGCCCAGCCCAGCTGGAAGCAGTACTGAGGGTGTTAGCAAAGAATGCTGTCAGTAATAAACAGCATAAGAAAAGAGATGCTGCAAGGAATTAACTGTACTTACCTTAAAATATAGGAAAAGACATTAAGAGAGCAATGCGTTGCCTAGAAAAGAATACAGAGCAAGTGAGGTGGAAAACTCACCTGCATTCCCCAGTGAGCTCTTGTTCCTTTCCCACAACAGACCAAACACCCACCATTTTGATAAATAATGAAATAAGAACAGGGCCAGCAGAATACTCACAGGTAAAAGTATGAGTGGGGTGTGCAAGGCAAATGTGTGGGCAGGTTAATAAAGACTTACTGGTGTGAAACAGCAGTGGATATGACACCTGAAATACCTCTGTCAGTAATGACACTCTGTATGTATATTTTACTTTATTTTGCAATCCCCATGCTGCAGGTGTCAGTCAGCATTGCGGTGTGCTGCTGGTGGCTGCATCCCTGCTTTTCTCCTGTACCTGTGGTAGATTCCTTCTCTTTCATCTCACACCTCCTACCCCTCAGATGCTTTGTGCACAGTCCCTTTTTCCCGCTGAACTCCTGTGTTTGCACAGTATTTCCAAACTTGGCTTTCTTTCCCCAGGACCCTGTTCATGCCTTTCTACTGTCATGTTCCTCCCAGTCCAGCTGCCACTCTGCCCCTGAGCTTCTGCTTTTCCCCACCAATGCTCTGCAATGCCCCTTGGCCCTTGTTCTCCTCTATGTCCCCAAACTGGAACTTCCCTGCTTTCCTTGTGCTCTCTCCTCGGGGTGTGCATCCCTGCAGAACATGCAGAAATGCAGGGCATTGCTTATAGCAACAAACATGTGAGAAGAACAATAAGCTGCTGAAAGAAGAAGTAAAAAGCAGTGCACATTACCTGCTGCCCAAGAGCTGCCCTGGTGCAGGCTCTTGGCACATCCCCAGGATAGTGGTGATTTTAAACTATTGTGTATTTACAGCAGGGTTTCTATCGAAACGGGTTGCTAATCTGCTGTTAGCCTTCTTATAGAAGAGGTTTCAATTTCAGATGATAAAAACACAGGGACAATTTATGATATTTACATAATGAGGTATCATTCTGTTCCGTGTCCTGAGACAGTTTGAAAGAGGCAAACTATCAATTGTCATCTGGGAAAATCCTACAGATCCTGGTTCAGGGGTTTGTGTAACCATTTTATGTAGTCCTCTGAGATTTTTTCACTGCTGACTCCCTCCTTGCTGCTTCAAGAACACTGAGCTTTGCCCAGTTTGCTCCTTTCTATATTTTTGAGCACAAAGAAATGAAAAACACTCCAACCCAACAACAAAATCTGGACCAAAAGAAACGTAAAAAGAAATTTCCTTTATCCCTTTGTGTATAAAAATACTGTGCTTTAGAAATGTCTTAGTTTGAATTGTGCAAGAAAGAGTTGTTTTACCCCAGCAGTTGCATCCCCATTTCATCCATTCTGTGGATGGTTAGAACAAGAGGATCTGAAATCAAGCATTTCTTCCACTGAATTACGAAGAATGTCGGTTCTGAGCCAGCAAGCTATAAAAATGAGCAAAATGATATAAAAACCTATTAGAGGTAGCAAGAGATAATGACGATAATATCCATAATGTACTGTTTCTGCCACTTCATTCTGAATTAGAGACTATTGTTGAGAATGATCTGCTTCACCAGGTTCCTGTCTGTCCTGCTTCGCGCCTGGCTGCAAAGACTTGCCTGGCTCAGTGTACCGTTCACTGACCAGACGCAGTAAATCAGAACTGCTCTAGTGAACCCTCAATGGCACATGCTGTAGGTAGATGGTACAAACCTATTTTTTTCCATACAGCATCTGCCAGACAAAGGTTCAAAGCAATGAACCGATAGTAGGGCCAGTCCAGGTGCAGGCCTGCAGGGCTCTGTTCTGTTTGCATCCCCATAAGAGAAAATGTTCTCTTAAAGCTGTAATGGCAGCATATGCACCTATTTTGCTTCTTTCCTTAAGCCCTAAAACCAATTGCCTTCCTACCTGATTTTTTTCTTAGTATTTCCTAAGAGGCTCAGCTCCACAGAAGCTGAGCTTCTCTTTTTCTCCTGAGCAAACTTATGTGTGTATGGGCCATGCACACAATGTTTTTTGCAAGGTTTATCAGCAAGGTATTACATCTGTTGATGTGTTAAGCACAGTAACACTGCAATCCAGGTATGCATGCCGAATGTCCAGTGCAGCAAAGACAGTGGGTATAAGAGCAAAGCCATAAAGTGTCTAGCTTTCTGTGCAGCCCAAATGTGTCATCAGACCCCAAATAATCAGGAAAAGGGCAGGAATAAGGGAGAGAATTTCCCACTGTTGCCCTCAAAAAGCAAACTTTGGTAGTAACTGAAAACCAAATATCTTCGAGCTTGTTCATTCTTTTGGCTAACCTGGTATAAAAGTCTGTTAGAAAGCTGTTAGACAAAAGGCTGCTAGGACATTGTTTTTGTGGTATAGACATGGAGGTTATATGAAATAAAGAGCTCAGTGACCTATGAACTGTCTGGATGAGGGGGCTGCAAAAGTATTTCTGTTCTCTAGGAGTCCATAGAATCATAGAATGGTTTGGGTTGGAAAGGACCTTAAGATCATCAAGTTCCAACCTCCCTGCCATGGGCAGGGACACCTCACACTAGACCGTTCCACCCAAGGCTCTGTCCAGCCTGGCCTTGAACACTGCCAGGGATGGAGCATTTACCAGCTGAAGGTCCTAGCTTGCTTTACTAATATAAATTTGGATTACAGAAGACAGTTCTAGGAGAGTATTTTTTATTTGCTGAGAACAGCTGGTTTTCAGCCCATATTTCATCGTTTGTTGTATGTCAGACATTCATTAGTTTTATCTTTCATACTTCTAAACCAAAGCACATTAGCTAAATTCCTGTTTTCTAATTGAGTAGCTATTCTAGTACCTTTTGAACCATTTTATTTAGCAAGCATTTGAAAGTGAAATTAATGCTTTTTGATGGTTCACATCTCCTCTCTTACCTACCTATGTTATGCAGATGGCTCCATGCCTAAGCTCATAAATCCGGCAGAAACTTGAGACAATTCAAAAGAAACCCGAAACAGCTGGGAATGTGTATTTAGTTAATAGAGTAGTCTTCATGTAGTCCACCTCTTTGTGGTGCTCACTAAAGGAAGTAACATGCAAAATACTATTCATTTTTTGTAGGATCCACAAAACATTTATGGTAGCACAGTGTTAAAGACTAAATTGTGGCAAACAAAGCACTAGTAGAGGTACCTTAAGACTGTAATATTAAATGCTACCGTGTTAATGGTACAGACATGAAGGCAGAATGTGTTTACTTCTAGTTCTGACATAATTTCATATAACAGTTCTGAAAAGTAACACCAGCTAAGACCTTATTTTCAGAAGACAGTAAAACAGAATGGGAAAGAAGCTTCTTTTCATCTCTGATTGGGCCAATTCTAGTCAAAAAAAGAAGAAAAAAAATTGACAAAGTAAGACCAGCTTTCTTCTTATTTATGTAAAGTTCTCTTTAAGTGACATTTCAATGAATATTCCTTTGCAACATGGTTATTTCAAATCAAGCGCCAGATTTGTTATCATCATTAAAACCTGTTAGCATGGGTTCAGTCTGAAAGGCAGTGAGAGAGTATGTGTCGAAGGTTTATTCTGGTGTCATTTGTTTCATAAGTAGCATTAAAAGTGTCATTAACATATGTATAATTAAATTCTGGATCCATCTGCTCTAATTATCTGGCTAAAATGGTCCTCACCTAAGCTATGAATCAGGGCTGTGTTTGTATACAATGTATAGTACTGCAATACCCTCAGTGGTCTTCATCCTCAGATGAAGCTGTAATCCAACTGCATTTTTGGGTAAAACTGGAGTTTTTGCTGTCCCTCTGAATGCCCTGGCTGTTTCTGCAGTAAAACCTGAGCCTGTGGGCTGGGTGGGGAGCCCCAAGAGCCCCAGTACTTCTCTGGGCTCATGATAGAGTGAGCTGGACTACAGGACTGCAGTGTCCTGCAGCACAGACACCCCAATCCCTAACAGAAAGAGACATCTCCAGACAGCGAGCTGTCTGATCCTAAGGTCAGTGTCTGAGATCCATGGGATAAATTGCTCCCTGTTAGTGTCTTTCTGCGTTGACAATATCCCCTTGAACAGGCACTTAACTTTCAGGCAGCTGAAATTAGGCAAGGTGAAACCCACCGCAGCTAACTTAACCGTGTTTTTCAGTGGCCTAGTGAAAGCATAAAAGAGACAAGTGTGAAATATGTGACTCTGCTGAGATTTTGCCATTGATTTTATTACTAGCGGCTCACCTCCGAGTACCCTGGAGCTGGATGCTGGGGTCCTGCTCTGAGAAATGGGTTGTGTAAGCATCAGGGATTTGCGTATGTGTCCCTTGACAGCCTCTGTAAATGATCCAAAGGGTACACTGTCTGCTCTGCTTGGGGTACATATTGCCTGTGTGCATGACCTTGTGGGGCTAAACCACGGAGAGAGACAAGGGACCTCACTGTGCCAGTCCTGCTGGGAATTAAGCATGAGCTCAGTGCTGAGTCCTTCATTTCTGATCATAGTTTTTCGCCTAGAAGCAAAATACTACATGCCTTGGGGACTTCACTGTTTGTTAGCAGCTTGAATGCCGCAGGACTAGATAAAAGCTTTGAAAATCTGTGTTTTGGGTGTATACAGCTCTTGAGGGTTGACGCCCTCAGCTGCTTACAGGAAAGCTTCTCCTTGGACAGTTATTCTCAGTCTCCGGTGTTTCTGCTGCACCCCTATGTAACACCTAATGCTACTATCTTCTCTCAAATCAGACCTGTAGAAACTTGTTGGAGTCCTTACAATAACCTCTTTATATCTTTTGTCACCTGAAAATGAGTACTGACATTGCTTTTTACTGCTTGCAATCTGAGGCAATAAATCAAGTGCACTGTCACACACACAAATCCTCTTGGTTTTGTCACTGTCTGGCTTTTAATTCAGCTCAGACTGGATATTATTTCTGTTTTAGACTAAGCAGAGCAATTAGATGCTTGCCACATTGCTAATATTTTAAGACTTAAAAATATCAATCACTGTTACTTTGTATAAATGTTATCTGGTATGGCCAATGCAAAAATGACAACCTTTTTTTTTGGGGCGGGGGTGGTGGGGAGTAGCTATAAGGTAAAAAATACCGTGTTTTATCACAGGAAAGGCAAGCTACTGAAGGGCATGCAGCACACATTAGTGTCTAAAACTACTACAGGTTAAAGAGGATGATCTGATAAAATATGGATGTTAGAAATGCCCTCAGTTGCTATCCCTCTGGCTAAAGGCATTTCAAAAATCAAATCACGGTACCTATGATGTGTCAGTACTGCTGGCACTTTGTCTCCCTGTACTGTTCTCCTAATGCCCAGAAAAGATGGTGAGATAATGCCACAGTGTCTTCAGGTATTCTGGACAACAACCTGCAGCAGTGGAAGCCCATGCTGTTTCTTTCAGTATGGCACTGAACAGCTGCAGTTTTCTACATGTAATATCCTATGGAAGGGAAGCAACAACTGAAATAAAATGCAGCCTATATATGTACGTGTTTTCTTTGTCTAATTCAATCACAGACTGTGGCTGTGTATCTGTTACAGGCTGGGGGCATCTTTCATGTGTTCTATCAGACTTCTTTGGAACAAGATTAATATTTCTAGCCACTCTTTTATTTTATTTTTGAAGAAATGAGTCCTTTCAACATGATTTCTGATAGAATCACGTTGCCTAATTTCCATATTTGAAGTGACCTTTCGATGCTTCTCTCTAAATGAAATTACTGCAAATTCATTATTCATAAGCATCAAGACAGAGACCCAGTTCTAGAAAGTCATGAGGTTACTTTCTTTGAACATATTTTGAAATCTCAAACTTAGCTTAAATATACCAATATCTTATGATAGTGTTAGCAACATGGTTCTAGAAAAGTAGAGTATAGGCTCTTTTGGAAAGATTGGGGAAGCTATCCATTACAGAAATACATTTGTGGCTAAGGTGATAACTTTTTCCTCTGCCATGGAAAGTGCTTGATAAAAGCTTCTGGAAGCTCTGCACACTAGATAGTCAACAAACATGCAAATCCTTGGCCACAAAAAAATCTTAGCTTGCTGGTGTGTGTATAGGTTTTGCAACGACCCCCTTTTTCTGCTGAAAATAGTTCTAGAGGTCAATGCTGCTTGCTCTGTGTCTGTGAAGAAAATCCAAACAGTGATTTCAGATGATGAATTACCAAACCTTTCACCTAGGTATAGATGTATTAATATTCTTTAGGCTTATTGACATTCTCAGGGAGCAGTATTCTTCAGTTTCAAACAAATATATTCAAAACTGCTTGTTCCATACAGTGCACTGATGAAGAAAAGGAAATCTTACAAGTTTCAGGATTTAGCTCAGGAGTTTCATTCAGATGAACAGCCACAGTCTTTGGAAGAGGAACAGGCAAGTTTGTCTTCTTTTAATTTGTTTTCATGTCTTAGGAAGTCTTGGGCATGTGAGGTTTTGACTCAGATTAGTGTGCTGTTTCCAGGCTTCTGATTAGATGTGGTAAATGGAGAGAAACCAAGTTCCAGTTGCCTAACTTCTTAGAAATTAAAGCTGTATTCTAATGACACATTTGCAGCATGCATGTAATACTTATATGTCTATATATGTATATGAAACTTGTGTGAAGATTTATGTGGAAAGTTTTGATGAAAAGTGAAAGTCCTTTAGATTTTTGTCCAGCTCAGCAGGAAAATGTCTTTATTCATTTTTGCAATTATGAAGTTAAGACTGTCTCATATGTGATTATTTGTTTAGGCTACATCTGTGGGCAGTCTGAATTACTGAGGTTTTTGTTCATGTGCTATGAGGTTTTATCCACTTTCTAAGAAGAAAAGAAGTCCCTACATCTCAGGCTAACTTAGATCACCCACATCCTGGGTGAGTAGTCTAACCCTTAGTTAGGTGAAAAAGGGGCACCATGGCATCAGCCGTCATTTCCAAAGTCCAGTGTGGTGATTTTTCTGTCTAGCAGGTCTGAATCAATTTTGCAAATGTTTGGCAATAAATGAATGCAGTTGTTCATGGACTCAGTCCTAGCTCCATGTTTTCCTTAGTTCTGTTACATACGTTTAAGTGAAGGTAATAGGACCTTTGCAATTTGTAACAAAAATGTCTGATTTTTTTAATATGTTGCTGAACGCGATGGGTCTATGAGAACTGTTACTCTTCTTGTAACATACACAAAGACAGTAATATTATAATGCAAAAAAGAGTTAAAACTGGTTTTGTGTGTGCCAGAGAAGTGACTGCTCATTTTTAATAAGCCATCTGTTTCATTTAGAAATTGGCTGTTTGTAAATTTCTTTCAGTCGGTAAAATATTGGCTTCCTCTAGTGGTATTTAGAAAAACCCGCGGAATCCAACTCATAAACTGTGTTCTCTTTCAACTGTGAAAAAAAAACCCAACAGATGAAAAAAAATTGCAGTGTGAGGCATGGTATTAGGTATTTGTGGCCAGGTGAAGCTGCGGAGGAGATGGGTGAGGGACAAAGGGCAGTACCTGTCCAGCCCTGTGGACAAACCACCCCTTGCACCATGCTGGTGGGAAGCTGTCATGGTTGGGAAGAGTAACAGAAAGGGAATATAAGTAATTATGGTGGTGGGCTGTATTTCCCATGGTACTTGAAGAGGAGATCCAGGGCATGGTATGTCACAGGTCAGGGTTTTAAACAAGTTGATGTGATTTAAAATAGGCCTCAGTACTAAAATTGCTGTGAAAGTTTCTTGTTATTGTAGAAACACAGCAAAAGATCCCATTTCAGTGGTTAACAGCTGAGTTTCAGTGAGAGTTTTGCTGGTTACAGTATACTGATAGAATGTTTAGGAGGCTCCGGGTGTGAAGTTTGCAACACAAATGAGAGAACATATGCAAGACAAACAGGAATATTATTTAAAGGTCAGGACTGGAAGGGCTATGAAGCACTGAGGGGCTGCAAACGAGAGCCAGTGGCTGGACGTGAAGTGTCATGATGTGAAAAGCTGCAAACAGATTGAACTTATCAAAGGGAAAGTTGAGAGATGGCTCATAGGAAGGGTGCTTAATGCATAGCAAAATGCAGCACGGCTCTTCAGCGAGGCTCTTACTGAGGATTTTTCAGTCTTGCTGAGAAAGGCATAACAAGATGGCTGCAAATTGAAGTTAGATAAAATGAACCCTGAAAAAAAGATGCAGTTTCTTAGCAGGGAGAAAAGGAATAATTTATCAAGGAATGTGGTAAATTCAGCATCTCCTTATGTGCTTATGGCAAAAGTAAAGCACATCTTTTAGGAGGCTATTTAATCAAGCACTCAGGAGAAGTTATACAACTTGCTTGTGCAATGGGTTATGCTGGGTGGTTGTGATTATTTTTTCTTGGCTTTGGAACCAGTGAATATATGAAGTTCCCCATTTATTTTCTTCCACAGAAAGAGAACAAAAAACCCTGCATTGTCCCAGCATATTCATTGCTATTGCTGTTCTGCATTAAGAAATGCCTATAACCAAATCTCATTACTCAGAGTTTCTGACAGTTGCCTACAGTAGTCAGACTTTATTCCCTTTCAGCACAGATTTGCCTGGAAATATTTTGTCTGGGGCTGGGTGGGGGTGGCAATTATTTGCTCTTGGAAGTTAAAATCATTCTCAGTGGTTGTTTTGTGTATGCTTTCTACATGCTTAGGGTCTGCCTGATGGCCATTTTTGGGCCCCTGGCTGCACTCAGAAGCATTGCCTCTGGCCCATAGTGTGGCACGGAGCCTGCCTGCACATCAGTGGGTGCCCAAGCTGGGAATCAGCAGGGTTTGTGCTGTGGTTCAGCTGCTTTCTCCCACCATTTGTAGCACAAAGGGTGCTGGTATTGCCTACCTTTCCTTTGCCAGTCAATGCACTGCTCTTGCAGGGGCACAGGAGAATGTGACCAGCCTGGGGTGACTGGCAGGGCATGACAGCTTAGTCTCTCGCTTACTGAGATGCTTGAGGCCAAACACTGCACAAAGCAAAATGTGTAGAATATTCCAGCTTTGCAAGATAGGAATGATCTGCTTGTCTGTTCTGGCCACCAGGAAGTCACAAGAAATTTATAACCTTTAAAGAGGTGTAGTGGCTGCGTAATAGTGTGTGTAATTCCAGTCCTCCTATGAAAATACCGAAGATGCAGCAAAACTTACAGAAAGTAGATTAATCTGTTAACTGCTAGCTGAAGTAATTTCAACAAAATCTTATTGGTTTCATTCTTATACTAGGATTTTACCCAAAGAAGTGGGTATTTTATTATGATGTTTTTCTTGACTTTAAAGAATTGCAGTTTTAATGTACCCAATTACTTTCACTATTAAAAAAGTCAGAAAGCGACCTGATTAAGATGTTAGAAATTCTGACTTTGCTATCCAAATGATTTCACTTGGTTAGCTGAAAAATTTGGATCCAAATTTTACTGGCAGCCAGTACGTTTGTAATCAGGTTAAAAATAAGCAGGGAATTGGTTTGAGAAAAATAAGAGCAAAATAATTTACCCATGTCTCTGTGCATTTTGTGCCTTAATGTGTTCCGATTTGAAGGGTTTATTCATTTATTTATTTATTAAGGAAGCTTTTGATAAAACTCGTATGTTCGCTGATCCCTTTGCTGCTGGGAAAAGTTGGAAACCAAGTTCAAAATTCCCTTACTGCAATGCTTCTTTGGAAAGCAAGAAGTCAGGCAGCACCAAGTACAAGATTTCGAATGGTACTTTAATTTAGAGGTCCTATTGTTATGGATACATTAATTTAAATCCTTTCTACAATTCAACTGATTTCTTTGTTGGATGTAAATCTTAATAAATCATGTCTGTTTGTGTAGCTCATTAAATGAGATAGATACACAGTGTGGCCAATTGAATGTTCTCCTAGGAACACTGGATGGAATCTTGGCCCCATGGAAGTCAATGGGAGTTGTGCCACTGGCTTCAGCAGGTCCAGGTTTTTCACGTCAGTTTTGAATGTGCGTGAGTAGTGTGCTTGATTTTCAACCTTAATGTTTGGTTTTGCACTTACATTGGAAAAGAACATTTTAAATCCTATCAGGAAGGAAGCCAATGCATGTTCTTAAACCTTTGGTATTATTTCCTTTGGAAGAGCTAGACAGAGAATAACATATATATATATATATATTTTATCTGATGGCAATACGCTGTACTGAAATGAAAATCATTTCAACCTGAATTCAATTATGTTTTCATATGTGTGTGTTTGTGAGTGTGTGTATACTCCTGACGTTATTTCCTACTTACTTAAGATATGGGTGACAGGCACTATAGGACTTTTCTTTATAAACCTTTGCCCATTAGGAATTAAAGGCTGGTAAAAGAATCTCTCACTCCTTCAGTTGCTTTTTAGTGTCTAGGAATTTACAGCAGATGGCCACAGTTCCCCTCTCATTTACACCATCCTGACTTCACCCATTTAGGTCACTGTAAATGCTGAATATCCAGCTATGGAAGCAGGATCAGGACCAGCATTTTGGCAACTGGCTCTGGCTATAAAAACAGGCACTCAATACAAAGGAGCAGTTTGTGGCTCTAATAAAACCTGTGGGATTTTTGCTGCTTACTTCACTGGAATCAGGATGTCACCAAAATATACTGGGGTTCTCCTATAATAGCCTCTGTTCACTTTCTGGTAATGAGCAATGGATGGAATACCCCAGGGAAACTGAAAAAAGACTTCACTTGCCAGTTACAGAGCAATTTGATGTACTTGGTGTTTGCAACCTTTGCAAAAGTGGGCTTTGTTTGTGTGATTTTTCACTGCTACTGCAACTTCTGTGAGAGAAGAGCAGTGAAATCCATGCCCAGTGTACCATAGGCAAAGCTCTGATCTGACAAAATAGAACAGCAGATTTCATTTCCATTTTATGTGAAGATATTTAGCATCTCTGCTAAGCTGTAATATAGCACTGTGCTGAAATCCATAAATGCATAACTTTCCTAAACTGCAAATTTATTTATACTGAATTTGATAGGTTTTCATAAAATTGCTGTGGAAGCTTTGTGGCACCAGAACTCTACGTAAATGAAATTTGCAGGTTTGTCACTTTTTCAGCTGTATTTTCCATCCTTCTCATCTTTGTGTTATGGAGAGATACTGACTTTGTGGAATCGCTGCAGAAAATTATAAATGGTGTATGAAATGAGAAATCCCTGCTCAGAGCGCAGAACTTAATCTATGCTGTTTGCTGTGCAAGTCAGCTCAACTGCAACCAGAAAACCCCACCAAATCCAGAGGCTGCAGACTAACAAAACCAAAGCCCGCTCTAAGTAGGTTTTTTTCCACTTCATACTTAGGATAAGCCAGGGCATGGTACTGAGGTACTGCAGGCTGCAGAAGGTTGTGGGGAGGGCAAGCATTCATAGCTGAGATGCTCTGCACAGGCTGCAGGTTGAGGAGACAGTGAGAAGCTTCTTTATTTGTGCTTGAATGGGAAGGGGGGATACTGGGGAAGAAGATGTGCTGCAGAAGAGGGAATGGCCTCGCGTATGCCCGTGTACTCAAGTCAGGTAGTTTTGCAGTTGACTGCAGTGGGAGCAGGATTGTACTTTGACTGTGGTAGCTATTTCCATGTTATAAGCCCATTCCTGCAGTTTTCTATGGCATAGCTTTGCCCAAGTGTGGCAGAGCCTGATTTTGGAAGAATGCCGCTGCATGGCTGCTAATGAAACAATGTTATAAACCCCCTCCAGGATTTAGTGAGTCAAATGCTCAGTGTCTTTGTGCATGTAATGGTCACAGCAAGTGTATGGGACTGCAAGTCAGCACAATGTAGCTTATCTCACCTTGTCAGGCCAGCAGTGACATTGCAGCATGCACAGAACCACAGTGACTGCTGTCATGCTGCAGGATCCAGCCCTTCAGAGAAGTAGGTGCTGGAAGAGCACATAATAATCCTGAAAGGATGCACTGATTTCCCTCATCACCTGTTATAGATTTTTTCCTGACTCCTGCATAAAAGCTACATCTTTGGGCTGGGGTCAGGCAGGTCACTGCTTGTCAGTTGTGTCTTTCTACAAAGAAGGTATTTTTTGCAGTTATTGTCTAAAACTCTGTTTTCCATGAAAATTGCTTTGGCAGAAAGGTAAATTAGCCCTGCCCATGTATAGGAACAATCAGTCATTTTGTGGTACAAGCAGCTTGCAAATAGCTTCAATGGTTCCTAACAAACAAACATCTCTGCCAAGCATTTACAGCGGAGAATACAATATACAGGTAACAGCAAGCCTTGGCTAACACCACCATTTATTTCCCTTGTCCTCTCTACCCCACTGTGGACTCACTGTCTATTGCAGCTAGCTGCCAAGAAGGATGGTAAGGGAAACCTCAGCTCTTGTAATCCCAGGGTCAAACCTGTGCAAGAAGAGAGACCAGCAACGTCCTGGTCTGAGGCAGAAATGGTCAGATTCTAATCCTGACTTTGGTCATTAACTTCTCTGGGAAGCTGTCTGTGCTGATGCCCCCAGTAGTTTACTGCAGGCTGCCTGTGACTGCAGACTCTTTCTAGCTGCTGTGCATGATGATGCAGCCCCGAGTCCTGCAGGATGAAGTGTTTAAATGTGCACAGAGGGTGAACTTGGAAAGACCAGGATTTATTTACAGGACAGTTGGCCTGCAGTCCAGCACACAGAGCTACTGCTTATATCCTACGTAAAATAGATGACTTGGCACTTGGGAAGTGCTACATGTATTGCTAAAGAGGTGTTTCTTGGCTCATCCATCTCTCGCAAGGTGCAGTGGAACTGTGGCAGCTATATAGAGAGTTTGGGGAAAAATAGAGACACATGAGTAATGGAGTAGTAAAACTCAGTTCAGCACTTGCAAACTCACAGCCAAGTCCTGCAGCCTTAACTTAGAGAAAAAAAATATCCGGAGCAATCAAAGGGAGTTTCATCTTAGAAACCCTCTCAGCTGCCTGCTTGTACTAGGGTTGGTGTTTAGCAGTGAAGTTATCTCTGGCTGTACAGGCTGTGACTAGGGGCAAGCATCTCCTCTCAGTATCACAGCTGATACAAAATTAATCAGAAACTTAGACAATTCTAACACCTAGAAAAGTCTGCTATATTATTAGGAAGAGCTGCTAAGATACTGAAAAAAACCCCCATAATCAACTGCTAAAGCACATCTTGGGGAACTGAAGGGGTTTATAAATAATCATTAGAATAAACTGTTCCCTGCCATGAGGCACATCTCTTATTATGTCTGCTGTGTTCCTTCTGGCTTTTTCAGTGCATTATCAAGCATGGATTAAGGTCAAATAAATTTAGGATGAGTGAACACAACAATCTTGACTAAGTTTCCAAAGGACTTAATCTTGTGAGTGAACAAGTGCTATGTATACAATTCCACCAAAAGACTCAGGTTTCAGCACTACTTCAGTAGCCACTTTCTCAGGAAAACAATATTGACAATATCACTATGTGAATAAATACAGATGTGCTTAGAATAACACGTATAATTATGCAAATATAATGAGGAACAATTATTGTAGGAGTGAATATGCTTTCTTCCCATTTTTAAAGGAGTTTACTGATCATATGATATTCATGTCTGAAATTGTATCAGTTGTATCAGAGCTGAAGACACTCTAGATCTGAGCAAGCAAGCATTATGTTACATTAATGTTTATTGACTACTCCTTTAAAAGAAGTTAGACTTCTAGACCAAACTATTTGTGTGTGTTTGTTTCCAGTATTATGTTGTTCATGCCTCCTTTCCAACCATGATAGTGCCAGTACTAACCTCTAGTTTAAATAGATCTTCCTGATGCTTATCCTTAGATGTATTTCCAGAAAGCAGCCAGCTCTCAGTCACTGGCTTGCTAAGGCCAGACATTTTCACCTCCTATTCTAAAAGAGACTGTCTTCTGCCCAGATGGGATGATGTGGAGATGGAGGAGAAAGCCTATGGGAAGTGCTTTCACAAGCACCAGAGCTGAAGGAGGGAGGGCTATAGGTGTCTCTTAGTTCCATCTCCCTGCATTGAAAGAGGATAAACCAGACAGCCATGTTTAGAAGAGAATGCTGATCAAACCTAAACGATGAAACTTGATCAGAAGACATAAACCAGTGCAAGGAGTGCTGGTGGGAGCATCTGCAAACCTGTGCATGGACAAATAAAGCTGTAGAGAGGGAAAGAGTAAAGAATGAAAGTGAATGAAGAAAGAATGTGAGCAGGGAAAGGCGCCTGCTGCAAGCAGAAAGAAAACCCGACTGCAGTATGTGCAATAAAGAAGAATGCAGTCTCCCCAAAGAGCAAGCCTTCAAATGGCTCCCTGGGCTTCCTTAGCATGGGCAGAGGGACACTTTCCTACAGCAGCAAGCTCTCTGTGCTGAGATGAAATCGCAGGCTCCCCCAAGGAAGCCTGTTATTACTTGCAGCCTGTCTCTATTCTTCGGCAGCCTGCTGAATGTATTCTCCAACCTGTGCTGGTTTTCAGCCTCGCTTCTGAGCTTTATCTACCAGACTTTTGTTGACCTCCTACGTATTTTGCCTTATTCTCCGGTTTCTAAACTTATTTATTGATGTACCAGCTTTTCTGAGAATAGAGTCTCTATGTTTTTTGCAACTCTGCACACCAGTCCTACATTTTACAATGGGTACTGCATTGAACAGTTGTTAACCATAGCTGCTGTTGTCTGTTTGGCAAGAGACATTAATTTTTTCTTCGGCTTCTAGTAGCCAGAGTGATTAAAGTGTGTAGCTAAAATCTATCCCATGCTATGGATGAAGACCAATAATGTTTCCAGTGTTTGGTTGGACCTTTTCTGTAACATTGGCAAAATGATCTTTGTCATTTCGAGCGCAGAAAGGGAACTGATTGCAGTAAAAGCAGAAAAGGATTTATAGTATACTCTTCTTATAAATAAAGCCACGCTGCTTTCCCAAATTATGTGAGACATGGCATGTTGCATTGTTCCATTCCTTTCATAATCTATGGTGCCATATGGACTCAAAAAAATAGGACTATTACATGGATTTCTGCAGTGTAATTAGTGCTGACACTTATATTGATTGAATAAATGAAATAACATGCACAGTTCTGACAATCTTTGCAGATTTGTAAGATTACAGCAGTGATGATTCTATGTCAGCAAAAAAGTCTATAGGAATTTAAAATGAAGCCGTGGCCAGTTCATTAATACACATATGTTTGAAATTGCAGCCCTAACAATTGAGTGCTCTGCACTGAACACTATAATATATATTGTTGTGAGCTATATGCCCTCAGATCATTCCTGTGAATTACAAGAAAATTATGGAGTGGAGAACATTTTATTATTGTACTTTTCATCCGGAGATGCAGCCTTTCACTGATGAAAATTGAAAACACTGAAAATTAAAATGTAAATGCATTTATCAAAAGAAGAGGAAAAAATTGAATCCTGAACTTTAACTGCTTTTACATTTCACTTCTTCAAAAAGCAATTTTGATATTTACATCTCAAAAGCACAAGTAGTCAGGCTCTGTAATATCCATTTGGATTCCTACTAATAAGTGACTGTCTGTTTGTTGATGGGGATCTAAAGATTTGTTTTAGTAAAACAGCACTGAAACCTCTGTGTGTGTGTGTGTTTGTGTGTGTTCTGAGAGAAACAAAATAAATATACATTGATTTAGTGTTTCTCTCCTTTCTGTTAAACATGTTCTTTGTATTTTTTACAGGTCAGCACCATATTAGCTAGGATGTGAATTACTCATGTCGTTGTAAGGAAGGAAGAAATAAAAGACAGGGAAACAGTGATATACACTAGAAGCTTCTGCATAATGAAATTTAGTGGCTAATAAATGGGATAAAATGCATAATTTAAGTTTCATTGCTGCTGTTTTTTTTTTTTTTCTTTTAGCTTCAAAAAGCAAAAAAAATCTTGTTTTTTGGTTGACATCCTGACTTAACTGATGAGATGTTAACAGCCTCGGAGAAGATGAAGAACATCCATATGCTGATGAAGACTGTAAGTTTAATTTCCTATAGAGGAAGAGTGTTAAATGAAGCATAGAAGCAGGTAGGCTACATGACAAACTGAGGCCACGTGTGCCTCTGGTGCTGCTGTATAATGTAAGGAAATAAGAGGTTGATTGTGTTATCTGAATTGAAACAATGCCTGTTTGTGCCATCTAGAGAAAAACAAATGTCACTCCAGCCTTCAAAAAAAGGCAAGAAGGAGGACCAGTCAGCCTCACTTCAATTCCTGGAAAGGGAGTAGGTCCACTCATCCTAGATGTTATCTCTAATTATGTGGAGAAAAAGAAGGTTATCAGGAGTAGTCAACATGGATTCACAAAGGTGAAATCATACCTGTCCAATCTGATAGCCATCTATGATGGAATGACTGGCTGCGTAGATGACGGGAGAACAGATGGTGCTGTCTACCTTGACTTCAGCAAGGCTTTTGACACTGTCTCCCATAAATCCTCATAGGTAAGCTCAGGAAGTGTGGGTTAGATGAGTGGATGCTTAGGTGGACTGAGAATTGGCTGAAAGGCAGAGCTCAGAGTGTTGCAATCAGTGGTGCAGAGTCCTGTTGAAGGTGGGTAACTAGTGGTGTTCCCAGGTCAGGACTGAGTCTGGTCTGGTTCAACTTACTGGCTGATGACCTGGATGAAGGGACAGAGAGTACCCTCAGCAAGTTTTCTGATGATGCAAAGCTGGGAGGAGTGGCTGGTACACCAGAAGGCTATGTTGCCATTCAGTTGGACCTGCTCAGGCTGGAGAGCTGGTGGAAAGGAACTTAATGGAGTTCAGCTCTGCCCTGATGAGGTTGCATCTGGAGTATGTGTCCAGTTCTGGGCTCCTCGTTTGAAGAAAGACAAGAAATTCCTGGAGAGGGTCCAGCAGAGGGCTATGAAGATAACAGAAGTCCTCTTTTGAGGAAAGCCTGAAAGAGCTGGGCCTGTTTAGCCTGGAGAAGAGATGACTGAGAGGGGATCTTATTCATGCATACAGATATCTCAAAAGTGGGTGTGAAGAGGATGGTGCCAGACTCTTTTCAGTGGTGTCTAGTGACAGGATGAGAGGCAGTGGACACAAACTGAAGCACAAGAAGTTCCATCTGAATATGAGGATGAACTTCTTTTAGGGTTACAAAGCACTGAAGCAGGCAGCCCAGAGAAGCTGTGCAGTCTCCTTCTCTGGAGCTATTCAAAGCCCTCCTGAACTTGATCCTGCGCAGCCTTCTGTAGGTGAACCTGCTTTGGTGGTGGTGGTGGTGTTTCAGTAGATGATGCCTGGAAGTCCATTCCAACCTCCAACCCCAGCCATTCTGTGATGCTGTGATTCTGTGTGACCACACAGTGGGTTGCCAGTGTGTTCAGACAGGTCTGCAAGCTATTGTGTCCTGCTTCTTCCAGCTCTATGTCTGGAACCTCCTGCCCCAGAAAGGAAGGAAGGGGACCATCACAGGTAAGTAGGAACATGTCCCTGGTTACAACCTCTGACTGCTATTTCAACAGAAATCATACTTCCACGTGGTTATACAGAGATTCCTCGATCGGACAGTTTTCACAAGATTGGAGATATTTTGCCCAATCTTTTATAGCAGCTGGTGGTTCCTCCTGCCACTGGTATGGTAAACTACCCTCTGTCAGGGTGGTGAAGGGCAAGTGCCAGCTTTGACTGACCCTCCCACCATACTGATGGGAAGGGGAAGGCAGCCTCAATGGGGAACAGTACCGCAAGTGAATTCGTGTATGTTTCTGTAGTTTTCTCCTCAGAGTGTCCTTGATTAAGCTATTAATACAGGCCCATTAATTTCAGATCCTCTGTCTTTTCTGTGCTTAGCTTGGAAGAATTCAAACTCAGCATCCGAAATAGAGTAGATGTTTTTGAAGCTTTAGCTTAACTATGTCTGTCTATTTTAGTGTCCTGTCTTGTGTTTGGAAGACAATTTTTGTGTTTCCTTAATACTGTTAAATAACTTCCAAATTCTAAGGTGTTAAGCAAGTCTAAGAAACTCACACAGTATTATATATAGCAAAATGGTTGTCACAGAGACATTGCCACCAAGCAAAAGTTATTGCCTTTTAGGATATCAGATACTGAAATGGTTGAGAAATTTCTGGGTTCATATTTCAAAGAAAATAGCTTGTCAAGTAAAGAGATTTAAAAAAAAAAGTCTATTTCTTGCTAAAAATGGTAATAGAATTTTTTTCCGATTAAAAGACAATCTGATTTCCTGATCTTTAAAATAAGTTACCCAAGTTGTAGTTTTGTTCTAGTTTGGTTTTTATTTTTTTGGAGAAAAAACTTTTATTGTTAGTTCTATTTATGCATCTGATATTTCTTTTTACTTTGAAAGGAAAATTACTTCAATGCTTCAGATGCTTCAGACAGTGGAATATCTTAGACTATCAAAACAGAACACAACAGTCACGATCAGAAACATTTTGCTTTAGCATGTATGCAATTATATCTGTAAAATCGTTGCTATTCTTAGGATTTAACAGGCATGTTTGGTTAATTTATTTACATCTTTCAATGCTTTATGCATTTCTTGTTCCAGTTTCATCTTAGTTATTTCTGTTCCCCTGTCTTTCTTGAATGTGTGATTAATGTTTCTTTAGGCAACAGAACAATACATTCCAGATCACGAGTTATGCAAAGTCATAGCATTTTTTGAGAAATGAAATGAGTCAATATAGCATCAGTATTCATAACAAGTTTCCTCTCCATGCAAGAGGTCTTGCAGGCAAAAGTTATCCATAGACTAAAATAGCAACTGCCCAAAGAGGAAAGAAGTATGGAACAAGCAATAGGTGTTTATGGAAAATTCCAGTTACTACCTGGGTCTGGATACAGTTGATAAAGAGGACAAAAGAAATAATGGCATGGATTTAATGGATCAAGTTTCATTTCTGCAGTTCATCTATTCATTAATGGCCCATGAAAAGTGAAGACCAAGAGATTTGGACCAAAGAGCTGCCAGAGGCTAAACCAAGCATTACATCTTGAAAGACTGCATCATTGATGCTTTAAATTAAAACTTTATTGCCATTGTAAAACGTCTGTGAGATACCCAGGGAAAATAAAATAGATGGTTTTCAGAGAGTGGTCATTATTTTTTCAGCTAAAGGAGTGTCCTTTCCCCTTAGGAGTGGTGTGAAATGCAGCCCTCCATAGGCCATCCTCAGCTGAGGTTCCCGGCCAAAGACTAGTCTACATTTTCAATTCGCATCTGGTTCTTTTTTCCTTTTGTAAGAGATGAATCAAGGTTGGTTGCAGGTATTTGTGGAGGCCATTCACTGCCTGTTCAACAGCCCAATATTCTTTGTGTGAAATACAAGGCTGTATTTTAATGAAGACTCGGGTTTGGAGCCCCATATGTGACTCAGGAGCATTTCAGGCACAGCTTCGAAGTACGGATGTGCAAGGAAAATACTTTAGTAATTGCTGGGCACAGTGGCCAAAGAACTACTTTATGCTGGATAAAATCACCCTCACAGGCACTAAACCACAAGTGAATAACAGAAATACTCTCAGCTGTAAAATCTGGTCACTGGTAATATCCAGGCAGCTTGAGAAACAGCCACTTCTCTCTTGACAGTGGAGAATGTACTGTTTGTAACTCTTCTGCTCAGGAACTAATGGGACTGCTTTGCAGGACACAGTAGAAGGATCTCCTGCAAAAATGATGTAGATGCCTAAAACTGGCAAAACGTAAGTGCATATACTGAAAACTGTAATTTTGAAGTAATTTTCTCAGCTGTTACTTACATATTGAGGAACCTAAACTCCACAGCTGCCTGATATTATATGTTTTTTGTTTATTTGTCTGTTTTACAGTGAAAGCTGGATCACTTGTGAAGAGTCTTAGAGACTCCATCTCAGCTTCCTGCCTTGCTGGGGATGGTTCAAACCCAAATCTCTCACCTCTCCATATGAAAGGCCCAACCACTATGATTCTGGTACAGGAATTGGAGTGGAGCATCAGGGGGTGGAGAGCATCTGTTGTGCCTCTGGCTGAAGCTGTTACACTCAAAGAAAAACCTTCATAATTCAGTAGATCAAAGAGGGACCAAGAGGAAATACGACTGTACCACCTTGCAGTTTGTACAGTCACCTGGCAGAAGGAAATCTGCATACCATCCCTGCTCCTACACATATCTGCATGCTTTTATATGGAAAAAACACTGGATATCATAAAAAAAAATAAAAATCTGACCCTATATTCATTGTATCCACTTTCTGTTTAATTGGATTGCGTGTAAGTGCTCTGTGTAGGAGGAACCCTTATCAGAAGTAGGAAGCTTTTCTTGCTAAATGAAAAGATGGAAACATGCTCAGTAAGCTGCTGTATCTGTCTTATGAGCTAAGCTCCAAGCTGACCTGATGATCCCTCAAAACAAAGAGCTGCTTATAAAATATGTCTTAATTGCAGAGAAAGTATGAAATCAAAACCAGCTGTTGCTGGTGATGATAGCTTCCGTGGACCCCTGCTGCTGTCTACAGAGGAAGAAAGCGCAGGCAGCCTAAGAGACTATCTGAGAGTCTGTGCACAGCACAGACTCTTCACAAGGATAAAAACTCATAATGTCCCTTCTCCCTATGCCTCTGTTGTTCTGTGTCCAGCCGGGGCCTGACTGCACAGGCATCCTGGCTTACAAAGCCGAGAAACTCAGGTGTTAGTGCCTTGATGGTTTTGTGCAAAGGTTTTATTAAGGCTCCTAAAGGCTCTGCTTCCTAAATTTGAGCCTTCTGTGCTTTCTGATGTGCATTTACAGCTGGACAATTCCCAGTGTTGGGACGTAGTATGAGAAACTTTTCATGAGGTTAGAAAATGAATCCGAAACTTAACAAACCATTGTTTATCTCATTATATGCATCTTCAGAGAACCAAGAACAACCTATGCAGTGCCACTGTTCTGTGGATTAATTCACAGCTGCTTAAAAGCAAAAGCGCTACCATTCAAATGTCCAGTTAGGAGTCCTACTGCCCTGTATTACCCATTGCCTGTATGAGACACAAAACCTTTGAGGATGTAGCTGCCAATGCAGCTTCAGTGAGCAGAGTACCCTTTATGCCTGGTTAACAAATTAACTTAAAGGAGCATTCACTCGTTGGCTGGCACTTTTTTTCCCCCGTTTATATCAAATGGATGAATGTCATGGCAGCCAAGGACAGATGAAGGTTTGAAATATTATAGAAGCAGAAACCTCTCACTAAGATAATAGAAAACCGATTTCTGCAAACACATCTCTGAGGAGGAAATAGGTGAGAGATTATCATGAGAGCTTGTTTTAGCTGTAAGATTTTGTAAAGATGCAAGCAAAAGAAAAGAAAACCCACCACCGAAACACCCAGTAAACCGATCAAACTTCGCTTGGTCCTAAACCTTCCATCTTCCTTCAGACAATACTGTTTGAAACTGCCACATCATTCAATTTTAAGTGATTTGCATACCGAATGCAAAAAACCTGATTAACTGGAAACTTCCACCCTCCACCCTCCACCCTCTCTGAGACATATGGTGAGACAGCAACAGAAGTGATGGATGTAGTGGATGATTGCTTGCTGAACCAGTGTGTGAGAAACTATGCTAGGAATAATTCATGTCAAGATATGGTCTTAACTAAAAGACATATTAAAAACAACATCTTGACAGGTTTAATATCTTACATGATACACATAATCCATGACTTCTAAGGCATGTGATTATCTCAAAACATGGTATTTCAGTAGAACTTCAATTTTATGAAAAGGTCTCAAGAGATGCTTGATTTAATGCTAAATCAACCTTTCACAAAATAAAGGAAACTTGAACTTATTCTGAGGTATGGTATGGGCTTATCTTTATCTAATAGTGCTTCAAATCAGCAGTGATTCCCTGCAGGAAGTGGAATAACAATGATATAGGTGAAAGTGACCCAATAAACAGGATAACAAGGCATTTTGGATGAAAATATGTTTCATATAAACAAAGGATTTACTGCTTTGCCATGCTGAGAACCCACTGATGCCAAAAAAATATGCTATGGCTGCTAATACAGGAGACATATATTTCACATCTATTTCTGCCACCTGTATTTTATCAAAGGGGAAATTCTACAATATTTGAAGTGACAAAAGATTAAGCTGGATGTTTAGCGAGTATGAAAATCAGATGATGCTAATGGGTAGAAGTGGCCTTGTTCACCACTGTGATTAGCTTTCATGTGAAGAGAATCAAGTAAATTAGAAAAAGGCCTTATGGTTGCTGTGAGAGATATAAGATCTGTAACCGTGGCTAGCAAGCTGGCCACATATTTGAACCTCACGATGAACAGAGATCCTGGATAATGGACAGAGAACTGAGCTGGGACACAGAGACAGGCTGAGTTATCGCTGCTACTGACCTAGCATGGGATCCTGGGCACACCAGTTTTCCCATGTCATCTCTTGTTAGTCTTGTAAGTTTAAGATGCTGTTCTTGACCAAAGAAACTGTTATATATTTTGCACAGTCTCTAGCCAATGAAATCAACTAATAATAAATAAAAGATATAAAATATATTCCAGTCCATAGTGGTTTTCATTAAAGGACAGCGTCCCTGAGAACTGAAATAAAGAGAATTCAGATAATCATGTAGAAAGGGTCAAGTAATTCATCTGTATTTAATACAAGAGATGATCAGTACAAGTATCTCCGAGGGCAGGTATAAAGAAGATTCTCTCTTTCTCTTCTTTTCTAAGATGTACATCACTCGATTTTGAAATTAAATCACATCAAGTTTAGCAAACACTAGAGGAAAAAGATCTTACACATTCTGTAGTGACATGGAGCTTAACAGATGCTGACCAGATGGAAACAGCCATTTTTTTTTCAAATGATCTAGTATTGTCAATTGAAAAGTATGGAGTTTTGTGGATTTATTGTGTTCCCTTCTGAAAAAGCTGCTGGTTCTAACCAGTGATGTTTTTATCTTTCCACAAATTAGCCAAAGGCTGAGATTTGCCTAGTGATGAAAGTATAACATATAGTTCCGCATACTAAGAAAGCCATAAGCTAAGCCCTGCAGTAATATTCAAAATGCCCAGTCCTGTCTTACTGCCATTGTTTATCAGGAGACAAGTCTTGAAATAACAGAGCTCAGATAATAAAATAGCAGATAAAAATTATTTCTTATCCATGTCTTTCCATCCAGCTAGTAAAATCCCAGCTTCCTCTGTCTTATGCAAAAGGGTGATATTTTCTGCCGATGGCCATCCTATCAGCAGCTTCTTATTAATACCTACTACAATCCTTTTCTTTGATGCCTTCTGACACCCCATAACTTAAGAAACGTACATTTCTATGCACAAGCAGTTAGATATAGCAACAGAAGGGAACGCACTTTTAGCGGCTTTGAGGAAGACAGGTTGATGGCCAATAGCCACAGCTTTTGAAGAGTCTGACTTATCTGTAAATCAACCCTTAAACTTAGGCAATTGTGGAAAAAATATGTCAGATTCCCAAAGAGTAATAGGCAAGGAATAATGGAAAGGCAACAGACAACTCAGAAAAATAAATCAATATTTGAAGTGAAACAGTAGCAGATTAAGTATAGACTGTTACAGAAAGCTACAGTTTTATCAAAGAATCTTTAGCTTGCTCACTGTCATATGAAGGAATAGTTAAATATTTGGCGTTATAAACCTTGGTAAATGCCCCTCTGCACTCATACAAGAGATGAAAATGAATTCCAATTCTCAGAGGGAACTTAGACATTCAGAAATGAAATGTTGGAATCTGCCTTTGTAAGGAAATATCAATGTACTGTAACATTTGAGAAGCTAATCCAGTCAAACTACTTTTTTGATGTTTCCCTTGGAATCTATTACCCAAGAATCCTGGTGTGCTACAGGAGCCCAGTGCTTGAGAAAACGAGAAACACGTAGTGCCCATGTTCTCAACTGATAGGTGTGTGACAACATCTTGGCTTCTTCCAAGTCCACAGAATAAATTGCTTTACATTATCCAAGTGTCTGACCCTAATTAGCTGCAGAGCAACTTAGGGAGACAATTAGGTTATAGGCAGAGGCAAGAACAGAAAAAGGCAAAAGAGCCATGGAGGGTAATGAAGAAAATGTTTGTTAGTTGGAACTCTGCCACTGGGAGGGGGAACCTGACTGGCAAACACACTTTGGTTCATGGGTTGGGGCAATACGTAAAGCTAGGATTAGTCAAAAGTTTGCTTCATCTTTGAATTTCACCTTTAAAAAGATTCAGGTCATTACTTCTTCCATGTGAAATAAATGGAGGGGTATCTGGATCAGTAATTTTTCTATTCCAATGTGCAAAGTTTGATAATCTTTATTTATTTATTTTTTCTCCTCCTGCACTGTGCAAAATGACATGCAGGAGGAGATAATTAGGCCCCAGTGGTGAATTTTAATTCCTTTCAGGTTACCTTGCTGAGCACATGAGCAAACTTCTTATAAAGCAAAGGCTAATAACCCAAACCAAAAAAGTAGACTCAGTCCTTCCAGCTGGAACAGGGAGGTTGATACATTTTTGTTTAGGATCTTCATAAGTTGAGAACTTAGTAAGTTCTTCCACAGGCACTTTGTGTTTCAAGCAGATTCAACATGTCAATGAATTTATAGGTGAGCTGAATCCAAGCTCAAACGAAATGGAAAACAGAAGCTCAGGCAGCAACATCTAAGCAGTGAGAAAGTACCTTCCCATTTTTTCCTGTGAGCTTAGAAGTCAGGAACAAACAGAGGTGAAGAAGTAATAAAAAATGGTGTGAGAGTAACGAGTTCCCTGCCTGGTGCACTCAGCAACAGCTTGTAGGTGGAAGATTTCTATGAGTGCAGTGGATGTATTTCTCTGAAATTAGAAAGGTATAAAACCAACCCTTTGGTTTTCTAGCAGTCCCACAGGATGGAATATACAGCTGAGGTACATCAATAAAAATTGAATTAGATTTACAACTCTGCCCTATTACCTGATTATAGCATGCTTGGAGATATATGGTAATTTATCAATAAAGAGAGACCTATTGAACATGTTAGTCATAGGCTTCACACTGAAGACTATTTTCATTAATCAAGCAGCTAGAGAGTTACTTTCACCACTTTACTTTTAAAGGAAGGTAAGTTCCTTCTGTAAAGCCAGCCTCAGTGCCCAACAAGAACACACGAGTCGAGAAAAAAGCATTCTTTGTTTATATGCAGACCACGTTTGCAACTTGTGTTACTCTAGTGACTCCAGCGAGTTTACAGCAGACTGGAAGTTAGCTCTGCATGTTATGTTCCATTTCATCTATTTGTAATGTGAGCAACACCAATCCTACATATCAAAAGCATTCTGTAGTTTGCAAATAGAACCCCCAGATGCTTAGGGAAGGAAGAGTAAAGATTGCCCAGACACCTTTACATAGACTATAATTATGTGACTATATGTAAAAGAGTGCTAGTTGGAAAAGAACATGCAGCCACATATTTATATGCATCAGCAAGCCAGAGAATTTTTTGGTGTTAAGCTTCGTTGTGTCTTTTTCTGAATGCCTCATTTTTCCATCAGTTTTCTGCTGAAATACTATTGTATCCTTTTGAAGACTTCTTTTTCCTGTGAACTGAAGATTGAGAGTACAGCTCATCCAGACACGCTGTAGTTGCACATCCCCTCTCTGCCATGTGGTACGGAGTGCACCTGATCATGGGTCGGTGCTCTCTTCCCTTATTTATTTCACCCATAAAATCCCCCACTAGGCAGCCTTTCTTATCGGCATGCTGTAGGCTGGCCAGTACACACCTGGACATTGCCTCTGGTCCCTCTGCCATGATGCTCCTCCAGAACCATCATTTTACTTTGACAGTGGCAATCTCAGAGCTTACGGTCTCTGCCAGGGACACAGAATCAGCATGCTATACCAACACTGAAAGGTGGTAGTGCATCTGCTGCAAAAAGTGAGTGTAGGGATGATAGTGAAGAGAGTAAATTGCTTGGGACACAAAATTTACAATTGTAATGAGGATTTGTCTGTTGACTGTTGTATCATCCATCAGCTATTTCTGGCTTTAGGCAATGGCCGTGCTGTTAGCCGTTAACAACTTCAGTCTGCTGCCTTGTACTTTAGTTCATTGCTTTATTTTTGCTTCAGTAAGTTTCATCACCTAAAAAAGCAAAGTTAAAAATGGATGTGTTGCTTTTATTTGTGGGTGCTTCATACATAGGGATTCACCAACAAAAGTGCAAAATGTCAACATCTAATATGTTTTCCTCTTGATGTGTAAGGCTTGGCTATATAAATCATAGAATCATAGAATAGTTAGGGTTGGAAAGGACCATTTTTTCCCTTCTTTAGTGTAGCAGTGTTTTTTTTAAGTCTGAAAGAGCATTTCCTTCTCAACTACCTACTCTACGAGGCATTACACACCATGTCCTTCAGGTCTAGACTTGTCAAAGCTCTCCAGAGCCCAAAATCTTGAGATCATCCTGGTTTCTGATTTTTTCTTCTATTTTACCTGCCTTCTGTGAAAGTAAATCACCACCTTTTCAATTGCTCATGGTCATGGCATGGTCTTTCTCTGAATTTGACAAAGCTTTCTTCATCATCAGTTCCCATGTATGTCCCAGGCTCGAGCTCAGCATTCACACAGAACCCAGGAGGAGACCCAGCAAGGAGATCAGTCTCCTGTGCCAGGATAGACAGCTGAAACCCCTGGTACCCTTTTGGTTTTGGAGAGGCGTGGGGAGTGGGGATCAGT
Organism: Psittacus erithacus; assembly: GCA_009867235.2. Taxonomy (NCBI): domain Eukaryota; kingdom Metazoa; phylum Chordata; class Aves; order Psittaciformes; family Psittacidae; genus Psittacus; species Psittacus erithacus. Next base: position 28,686 of record WYDI02005969.1, on the reverse strand, counting down.
TCTCCATCTCAGTATTGGATATGAAGAAATCTTTCTCCACCCTCATCTTTAAAGCTACAGAAATTAATTGAACATTATTTAGGTCAGAAATGGAAGAGCTGCACCAGCATGGTCAGAGGTGCTCGCATGAGGAAAAGGAATCCTGTACACCTGTTTCCCTTTCAAAGGCTTTTAAGAATACATTTTATCTGAAACAACCTGTAGAACAATCCCAGAATCAGCCTGGCAGCAAGGGCTGAAATAGAAAGCAATTTTATTTTGCTTTGTTCTTTTATTTTGCAATAGGAAGTCTTTAAGGTGGGCATCTGAATAAAGTTTTGATTGCAGCTTGAGTCATTTTTATTCGTTCATCATCATCTGCTGGAGGAAAATAGTTGGGCAACAGAGTATAAATTTCTGTCTTGAAGATGGCGTTTGCTGGGGCCAAGCCAATAGCACTATGAGGCATGTCTCTATAGTTGCACAGGCAGTTTTACACTCATGAGTTCCTGTTCTTTGTCTTAAACATTTATAGCTGAAATCATTTTTGCAAGAGCTCTAACAGATCATTCTGCTTCTCCATTAGCTGTAATGGTATGATTCTTCAATGAGAAAACGCTGCATATTTTGCAAGCTCTTAAATTCCTTACTGTGGAAAGTTGGGATGTCATCCATTTGTAGTGCTTTCAACTTCTGGAGATGGAAAATATCTTATCCAGTGATGTGACAATGGTGCTGAATATTGTTTAACATTTTATTTCCACCTGGAGAACTGTAAACACTTATCAATAATGACTAAAGCATAATGCCAGAGACCTCTAAACACTGAGAACTTCCACAGAGCCCACAAGACTAAAAGTAATAAGAATGAGATGAAAGCACTCCAGATTGTTTCTCCATTTAGGATACTTCATGCACCTTAGTTTTAATGCTCTAAGACTTTTTGGATATGCCTTGTTTCCATTTTTTTTTTTTTAATGTATTATGCACATTGTTTCTTCCTAATAGACATTAACTGAAACAGCTACTGCAAAATGTACACATTTGTATGCATGTACTTCTATCCATGGCCTCTAATTCCATCTTTCAGAATGGATGTGGAGATGAATGGCAAGAAGAGGACCTTAAGCAAAACAAGGCTGTGTCTTTGGGAGTCTAACTATGAAAGTAGAGTCTTAAATTTGGACATTCTTTTTTGAAAGACCTACAATCATTTTGAATTTTGTCACTGGCATGTAAATTTATTTGTGAAGTTTTACAGTTTGCTTTCATTTCTGTGTAATTTCCGCATTTACAAACATTGATCAAAGGAAATCCAGTCTTGTAAAAACAAAAATGCTGTTAATTTTTGTCTCCCTCAAAGAGTTTCTGTATTGCTAATTGCTAGACCTATAAATCAAAGCTGATTGATAGAGAACATTGGGTGTAAGATGTTTCCTCATGTAACCGTTTTACTTTGGGAAGTGATGGGTTATCCTTCTATGGAAAGCTAATTGAAAATGGAGTGTCCTGGTCTTTTCAGCATGGAATAACTCACTTCTACATTTTGATTGCTTCCCGATCCCTATATTGTTCTAATTTAATAAAATGCAATTAACTGAAATTAGATCAGCACTTGAGAACTGACTGAATGTCAGAGCTCAGAGGGTTGTGATCAGAGGCATAGTGTCCCATTGGAGGCCTGTGGCTAGTGGCGTTCCCCAGGTCAGTATGGGGTCTGGGTAGGGTCTTGTTCAACATACTGGCTGATGACCTGGATGAAGGGACAAGTTTTCTGATGATACAAACCTGGGAGGAGTGGCTGATACACCAGAAGGCTGTGCTGCCATTCAGTGAGACCTGCACATGATAGAGAGCTTCGTGGAGAGGAACTTAGTGGAGTTCAGCAAAGGTGAGTGTAGGGTCCTGGAGAGAAATAAACCCATGCACCAACACAGGTCAGGAGTTGACCTGCTGGAAAACAGCTCTGCAGAGGACCTGGGAGTCCTGGTAGACAAGATAATCATGAGACAGCAACATGTCCTTGCAGCCAAGGAGGCCAGTGGTATGCTGGAGTGCATTTGGAAGCGTGTGGCAAACAGCCAAGGGGAGGTTATCCTTCCCCTCTACTCTGCCCTGGTAAGGCTGCAGTTCTGGCTCTCCATTTGAAGAAAGACAAGGAACTACTGGAGAGGGTCCAGCAGAAGGCTACAAAGATGATTAGGGGATTGAAGCATCTCTCTTATGAGGAAAGTCTGAGACAGCTGGGTCTGTTTAGCCTGGAGAGTAGATGACTGAGAGGGGATCTTCTCAGTGTGTACAAATACCTTAATGGCCGCTGTCAAGAGGATGGTGCCAGGGTAAGGGGTAACGGGCACAAACTGAAACACAGGAAGTTCCATCTGAATGTGAGGAAGAACTTCTTCACTGTGAGGGTGGCAGAGCTCTGGAACAGGCTGCCCAGAGACGTTTTGGAGTCTCTTACTCTTGAGATACTCAAAACCTATTTGGACATGATCCTGTGCAAACTGTTATAGGTAAACCTGCTTTGGCGTGGAGGCAGGTTGGACCAGATATCTCTGGAAGTCCATTCCAACCCCAGCCATTCTGTGATGCTGCGCTTCAAAGGGACAGCACACCAACATCACCCAATGATGTAATGACACAATCTTCTGTCTTGTCTCTGACAGCAGTAATGTCAGATATCCAGGGAAAAATTTAACTGTTCTGCTTTCAGGAAGCACTTTGGTGTGCTTTCACAGGGCATTTTATCAGCCTGTAGCAATTTTCTGTTCAGAAACTTTGTGAGGCAGAGCAGGCATCTCTGTGTGCACTGGACCTCACCAGATTCTTCTGTGAATGTATTGAAATGCATTTTGCACTCATATGAACTTCTAGCAACTGCCACATCTTGCAGCAAGTCAGACTCCAGATAAAATGATTTAATTTTAATATTAAAATGCCCATTCCATTTGATTTTCTTTCGGGATTTAATTTCTCTTATTGTTTTGGCTTTCATTCTATCTTGGATTAGGATTCTTTTAATTAAAGGTTTTCTGTAAAAGATAAATCCGGTGCATGCCCAGCTGTATTTATGGGATTATACTATTTTATTTGAAGGAAAAATAGGTAGTCTTATGATTACAGATAATTTGCTGTAATGTTCTTATTTTACAGCAATCAGTGGGAATAAACATGAAATAAAATAACAGGCAGAAAAATCCTGTGTTATAATCCATATAATAGAGCAAATGGAAGAGAATTAATGGCTGACTTTGCCATAAATTTGCTGTTTCCTGATTTTTAAGCATTACTGTTTGTAACCTGAATGTTACGTTAATGTGAGTTTCTATATTCTAATAGCTTATATCACTCAAAACTTGATGCGGCAGATTTTACAACTGCTTAATGCCTCAGTCAGCATTAACACAGAAAAAACTCAAATAGGACAAAGTTTATACTAAGTTTTTATGCACAGCACTCAGAAGTACAGAGAAGTTCCATGCTGTGTCAGACTTGGTCTAAAAGTGAAGCTCACTACCTCACCCAGCAAAACTCGTTCTTTAAGCTGCTGAGATTTCCTGATGTCTAAAGCAGCCTTCTGTGATTTTCTCTTAAACGTTAGAAGAGTAAAAGAGAAGTGTAACAATCTTAAAATAACAAAATGCAAATTTAACATAAAGTTTATTTTTTTAGGGCAAACCGTTGGAGAACTTGTATTTTTTCAGAACGGTTTTGCCTATACTGTAGAGCTGACATGTGAGTGCAGGGGTGAAACCCCCTATAATGAAAATTCTTAGCATGCCTCAAATGTCAGCTGACAGTAACAAATACACAGCTCCAGTTCACAATCTAGATAATTTTTTTTGGCACAGGGTAGGGAATGAATTTGAATTTCAACATATGCCAGGGAGAAAATGCCCATCAGGATACTAGAACAACACAGCGCCTGCTGAGATTAATGATTCAGTGAGGACCTGTAAACTGTGATTCAAAGAGACAGAAGATTACCTGTGTAATCACTTAAATTTAAAGAAATAGCATGATCATTTTTTTTGGCAGCTTTAGCTTCCTCCACAAAATATATGTATTGTCCTGTCAGCACGACCTGCCTATGTCTGTAACTCTTGTTATGGCAGAAATGCATACCTGTCACTGCAACAATGCAGCCGGGAGTGGATCCTGGTGTTTTTACACTGATGTCATATTCATCCACCTGCTTTGTCCTGAAAACCTGTAATCTTGAAGTGACTGACAGCATCAGAAACCTTGGGGAATTGTATCATTACTGAGAAAAGAATTCGATCTTTGTCCAATTCATTTGCTCTATTTATTTGTCAAGCAATGGACTGGTCTAGACTGCACAGCAAAGCTACATTCACCCAAAATGTGGAAGGGGAAAGTGCCCTAGGCTGCACATACTCTATCACACTGCCCATGCAGGACCAGAGTTGTTTTCTCAGAACAGCCATTCTCACACAATTTTTAACAACATGACCTGAGGCACTAGGGATGCAAAGATCATAGAATCATAGATCACCTGTAACCTATGGGTTACAGTCCTTGGTTCCCAAAATGAGCCCGTGCTTCCTGGGACAGAGGAAGTCCTGACTCAAACTGCTGGTTTTGAAGCAGGCTTTGGTGTCTCACATGCAGGTGGTATCAGCCACTCTTCATGGGTATTCCTCCTGTTGTAGCTGTTCGGCTAGCTTCAATGCAGGTCAGTTCTGAGTTAAATACTATATTGGTCTAACTGAGTCTATACCCCTCTGGTAAGTGCACTCAGCTGAGATCTAGGAAGCTGAGGTCTCCGTCCTTGCTAAATGTTTAATGCTGTGTGCACAATGAATAGCTCCCATGGGAGGGATCCCCAGCACAGAAGAGGCAAAAATCAAATCATCCAGAAGAGTGGTTTGAACCTGGCTCTTTGACATTGCCAGGATGTTCTAATTGGATTATTGACTCCTGCGAGCTGGAACCTCCCTTGCTTTTTTTTCTCTTTTGCAAATGGGGTAGAAACATTTAGCTCCAGGTTTATGGATTGCAATAGAAGAAGCCTCCTCACTTATCATTCACTTGTAGGTGATGGACAGCATTGGGCTGTTTGCCTCTGTATTTTACTTCTGATTTCCTGTTTGGTAGGTTGCTCTGAAAATGGCTGTATCTCCACACAGCAGTGTCCCTAGCTCAGAGCTGAAGCCCCCTGGGCTGCATGTTGCATAGCAAGTGGGGAGAGCTTGGGGAACACTGCTTCAGTCTTCGCTCAGGAAAACCCTGAGGAAAAGGACAAAGTAAGTACTGAGCAAAGAGCAAGTACAGGCTTCAGACTTACCAGAGTCTGGAAACCAGCATGAATCAACAAGAAGATGAAATGAAAGAAACCTTTCTTACTGTGCTGAGGAGAACATATGGGAGGTATCTCCTCTGGAACACTGCACTAAGTAACTCATGACCACTTATTTGGCTGTTTGGATTAATTAATATTTCAAATAATTTGAAAGATGCCCCTATCCTGGAACTTGCGCATCTTTTCACCTTGCATTACCCAGTTGTTCCTATTTCATACACTTTAATTAGTATCACAGGGCAGCCTTGAGGCATAAAAATGGGTTCCTTTGAAATTAAACTAAACTGGAAGGTGCTCTCCAGAAGCACACTTTGACCACGCTACAGCCAAACCTACAGGCTCAGCCTAGAGCTCATTGAAGTCAACTACAGAGATGTGCACTGTGCAGCGCTGAGGAATTTGCTCTGCAGATCCACTTCTGTTGGGATCAAAAAGCCATTTCAGATTTCTTTCTTCCTACAGCCACCTTGCCAAGAAGCATCTTGTGCTGCTCTGAGCACCATTAATTGGAATGGCTTTGCCGAGGAAGCTGGGACCCTTGCCTCTTTAAATGGCTATTGCCCAGAAGAGTGGTGATCATTTTTCCAGTCACCTATGACTATTGAGTCTATGCATTTTCCTCCCTTGCTCCCCTTCCTTAAATACAACACATGGTAACAGCCATTTCTGCAAAAGGGTCTCCTGTGGTAACAATTTTGCTCGCGATCAGAATTGTGTCACCTCTTCAAAACTGAAGCACTGCCAGCTGACTTACTGCCTTGCAGTAGCTACCTCTGGCTGACTTCTTCCTCTGTGAGCTTGCATGTCTTCCTCTTTGTGTTCAGTTTCGATACTATTCAGTCAGACCTTTATTTCTTAACTGCTCTTTTTCATGAAGAAAGGGATGAGATAAGAAGGAGGAACTGATCAGCTTCCTTGATACCCTTCTTAATTGTATGGACCCAAATCAAATCTCCTCCATTTTTTCTTTTATCTAGTGCAGGTATTGAATGAATAAAATTTAATCTTGAAGTGCTGAAACAAATGATTAGAATGTTATTTAGCTATCAGGCACTCTTAAGGGTCATGGGATAATTAACGCATAATGTGACTGCAAGTAGCATTTTGAATTATTCTATTGATATCTTTTATTCTTTTCATATTGCAAAAACTAAAAAGAACTTCCCTCCCTTCTTTTTTTGTTGTAGAGTAGCTACATGCACAGAGTGCCTTTGTGAAACCAGGGAATTTTATGATCAATCCTAAAACAATATGTCATTGACGTAACTAAAGACTGTGAATGCAAGATTACATCTGGGTGGTATTAGCAGAATTTATATTAAATTAGAAGAATATGAATATTTGGAATAATGGAATGTAGAATACTTTAACCAGACCTTTGTGCAGTACATGCACAATTCTGCAATTCAACCATTTGAATCAGCAATGAAAAGTGGGTTAAAAAAAATAAAGAATGAAGCTTTTCTTCACTTGCTACTGACTTAAAATTGCAAAATAGCAAATATTATTTTATTATAGATCTTTCAAGAGACTGCCTCAGTTTTGGAATGACTGCTGACTGCTACATTTGGGCTGAATTCAAGAGGGCACAGTATTTTAGAACCTGATTATCTCTTCTAACTTGCTCTTTATCTCAGTGGGTAGAATAGAGGTAATAATTAGAGAATTAAGCTTTGCTCACTCAGTCATGAAGTGCACAAATTCACTTGCTGTTTCATATTTATTTTCCAGCTGGAGGAGTTTAATTTATTTTGCTTTCTGCTGTGCCCACACCTGACCGACCAAAGCAGCTCCACTAGGGTCCCACTGCTCTTTGCTACTTAACCCCTGTATCTCTTCCTATTGCTTTGCAAAGCAAAACAGCTTTCCTCTAAGGCCTGTGCCAGAGCTCTTTAGATATACCTGCCAGTGTCTGCCATCCCTGCTGACCCCTGAATCTGATAGCATGTCCATAGAATACATTCACATCCCCTCCAAAGGGATGAGAAACATGAAGAGGAAGTATTACTGATGGCAGGGTCTAGTCTGCATTCAGCAACTGTAAGTCTTATTCATATGCTTTTACCACCACAGTTTCTCATCATCAGATTCATAGGTCACAGCCATTTTGCTTTAAAAACACAACAGCAGAAATAATAATACATCCCTGAGTGATACTGATGAAAAACAATAATGTGTTCCCTTTTATTAGTAATTTCTATCTGAATCCATATGTTGTCTCTGGTCCCTGTAGGCAAAATACTGTCTGTGAGAAAATCCCTGCTGGCTGCCACGGTGCAATGTTATCTTGCGAACGGTTCCTTAAATATCTGCAAGGTCAGAGAGATTAAATATTCTCCTGGGAAACTCAGGAAAAGTAGAATGTCAGCATCACCTTTCGCCCAAGTGAAAAGTTAAATGACATTTCCAGTGGTATTGATTAGAGCATCTCCGCAGTGTCAAGACAGAATGGTGATTTCAATATCTGCAATGAAAAGCAAAGGTTGAAGCAGGAGACTGTGGGAGCAGATAGTATTTCATTTCAGAAGAAATTCAAGACTGGGAATCAGGAAATCTCTTTCCTCAGAGTAATTGGGCCTCATTGCTGGGGAGCTGAGGTTTCCTCTCTCTCCATTCATGCAGGTGAAATTGTGGACTGAGGGGACCGTGGGCAATACCACCACCCTTTCCTTATCTGAGAGACCTTCATAGAATCATAGAATAGTTAGGGTTGGAAAGGACCTTAAGATCATCTAGTTCCAACCTCCCTGCCGTGGGCAGGGACACCTCACACTAAACCATGTCACCCAAGGCTCTGTCCAACCTGGCCTTGAACACTGCCAGGGATGGAGCATTCACAACTTCCCTGCGCAAGCTTCCTTTACTTGTCTCCCAGGCTGTTGTGCTGGGGCAGAGCAGTACATCTAGGAGGTTCCTGTGCTGCATTATCAGAAGGACATCCAAGCTGTCTGTGGAAGTCACTACGTTTAAGATGCCTTCATCTCATTTCAATTCATGACGTAAGACAAGTCACTCCCAGCCCCAGAAAGCTGGAACTCTGGCTGTCAACACAAGTGAACTGCTATTGCATTAGAGAGCTGACTTCTGAATATTCTGTATGATAGCCACTTCCACTGACTCAGAAGGATGTTTGCAAGGAAGGGCATTGTCACTCTCTTGACTGTTTAGCATATAATTTGTTTAACATCATGTATTTCATGCAACCAGTGTCCCTACAACACGTCTTGCATTAAACAGAGCAGCAGAGTGAAAAATGACCAAAGGAGGTACGAATGAGAAAAAACAGAATGGAGAATGTCAGTTTTCATCTGAGGTAAACTGATGTTCAGCTGCAGTGAAGCCCTTGAGTCCTGTTGCAAATTCCCAAGGAAAGAATCCATTGTACCATTTATTTTTCTCCTGAGGAGATCAGAAAAGTGCTGAAATAGGGAGTTACAGACAGGCTGCTTTAACTTGCAGAGCTGCAGAGGAGGTTTTGGCACCAGACATGGTGGGGGTTTTGCCGACTCACAGTGAAAATGACTGCTAGGAAAGAAGAACTAGAAAAAAATAGGCAGAGACAAGAGGTGCTGAAAGGAGTCTGGGGAGTGCATGATTTTAAAAGTGTTTTGAGTGTGCCCCTATCCTATAATTACTACAAATGTATCTATTATTTTTGAAATACATTTTATACTGCAATTCTGAGGCTGTAAAATTGAAACAAGTACATTTAACAATACATAGAAATCATCTTCATATCCTAACTTGTTATAACTCAATTTGACTTCATTATTAGTGAAGTAATAAAAGAATCTTAATTAATGTTCTGATTTCTCATATCTTTGCATAATTGGTAGATGATCTTCTGTGCACTGAGCATTTTTCAGTTGCAGGATTATCTCCAGGTTCAGTTTCCAGGCTTTCACTTGATCTTTTGCTGTCCTTCTTGACCTTAGTCGTCATACTCAAATGGCTATTTAGATTCTTCTGATTGCAGCCTAAGAAGGAGAAGGGAGGGGAGGTTTATCTTTAGCTTGGCCCTTCTGTAAACCCATATTGTTCCTTTGCTATTACAGAAAGAAACTGGGATTGTAAAAGTCTGCATTACATTGATCGCCTACTGGGGTTCAGGGACATAATGGGTTTTATTTGATTTCACTTACACCAATGTAAATTAGAAGGAGCTGCATTAAAGCTATCAAAGGACGCAGCTGCACTATACTGGTATAACTGAAATAATAAAACCCCTTGCTTCTCCCACAGCACTACCTTTTTCTCCAGTGCTCTACCCTCCTCTTTGCTGTTGAGTTAGAACAGAGCAAGATTTGTTGCACAAAAATAGGTTTTCACATTCTTGTATGCATATCCAGCAAAATTTAGTCTAGCAAACTATCAGGATGATTACTTAAATTTTATGCAGGGATCACTGCAGCAGAGGGATATGTTCTTTCTGAAAGCAAAAGCTTGGGAACGAACAGAGAAGGCAATTGACAGCCTGGCAAGATGCCATTTTTTGTCTTCCTTGATTTTCCAGGACTTCAGTAGTGAAGCAAGTTGGGCCTTTTTAGAAACCCAGTTATCCTATTTATGGCATGTAACACACTGCCCTGAGAAACATTACTTGCATGGGCTCTGACTTCCCAGGGTGGATATTGCCAGGTGGCAGATCTGCACAAGGGTCGCTGCCTGGCCTTGGTGAGTGGCAACAGGAGACAGTGTTTTCCACTATTATTTTACTGATGGCATTAAAGCAGAAATAGGTCTCTGGACCTGTCCTCTTAGCTCTGAGGAGTTCTGAAATCTGAATGTGGCTCTAAATGCTGAATTAAGCTTTTTGCGCCTACAGGCTGGGCACGTTCTCTGGGGTAGGGTCACAGAGAGCAGATACTGAAGGGAGTGACAGAAGGCTTCTCCAGAGGGTTTGCTTACACACTTAGGGGGTGTGTGTCCTATTAGTCCCATAATGTAAATAATGATTCTGCATCTTTTGCTTTAGAAAATTCTGCATGGAGCCTATACTGATTTCAGTACTGCAGTATCAGTAGCTAAGGAAATAGGGGAATGCGAGCCCATGCCGATGACTTACATAATTTTCTAATACCTGCAACAATGTGGAAATGCAAGGTAGGGTCAGATTGGTTTTTTTGGGTGGTTTTTTTTGGTTGACTTTTGAAAGGCACCCAGCATGAGAGTCATCTCTTCTAAATTTAGCTTTCAAAAACCAGTGTATCTAGCCTAAGTCAGTCACCTCATCAATGGAGAGGGAAATGCATTCACAGGCAGCAATTAATCTCATTCTAAAACAGAGGCCTGAGATAAGTGATCTGAATACCCCTCTAGAGGGATCTATCTGACAAGACATAGCACAGACAAGAAGTGTAGACAAAAGGCTTAATTTCAGACCTCTGAAGTTAGGGAAGGCAAGTCCGTTCAGGGTCATTGATGACCAAAGATATTTAATAGGCGTGGAAAATACAGATGGACCTGGATGCCAGTTTATGTAGGAGCAACTGCAGATTATAGTGGAAGCTGGTGAGCACTGAAGAACCAACAGCACGTTGGAATAGCTTGCTGTCCTTGGCTGACCTGGATACAATAGTGGTCTCTAATGAGAAGACCACTGGAGAGCTTTTTGATGCAAAAGAAAGTGGACAGAAAAAAAAGTAGAGGTAGAAAGGAGACATATTCATAGAGCCTAAAACACAGATGCTGAGGAGCTCCTTGCTACCAGGTGTTGCGAGGGCCAAGAGTGTCTCACAAAGAGATTAGACTAATTCCTGGAGATTCACAGAACTCTTGCATGAAACTAACTGTACTGGATGTCCACTGCCAGTGTCCAGCTCAAGAAGTACCTGAAACCTGTAAATCTGTGAAAAGAAACATCAAACATTTTTCTTTCCTAACAGATTCTACCCTGTCCACAGGCTGAGGTTACAAACATGATACCAAAGCACCTACAAGACTCTTCTCATGTCCTTAGTATAGCTTCCTAGATCCCAGTGGATCATCTATACCAGGAAAGTGCCTGGCTCTAGAGCCTCCCTCTACAAGGAGGCTGCAAATGAAATTGGACAGCAATGTGTCACGATATTGTCACAAAACAGTAGCAGCTCACAGAAACAAGATACAAAGAAAAGGATTTTAATGGTTTATAAAAATATGTCCCCTGAAAACCTTTTTGTGGGGAATCACAGAACATGTTCCAGTTTTCTTCTTTTGTTGGCAAATTATTGCTGTTTGTTGCAAAACACCTGTGCAGCTAAAAAAAAAAGATCCACAGACTCTTCTGATGCTTTATAGTGACAATAAAGGAAATCAATCTGATCTCAAAGATTTTATATCACACAGCATGTACTGTGAATTTCTTGATATCTGTTTATAGTCATCAGGGTTTCCTAGCACTGCTTTTGCTTGTTGCTCTGTTTATATGGCACATTAGAGGTTCTTTTAGCAATATGCAATGGTGTTTGTGTTGAAAAGTGGATTTTCTCTATTATTAGAAACAGAATTCCCCTTTTGGTAAATATCAATGCTTGAGATAAAATGCTTTTGTCGGATCTTCATAAACAATGAAACCAGTGAAACTTTAAATGGATTATTCCTCTATTTGTCGCTACCTGGTGTTTCTTTTTTCCCTAAAAGAATCTTAATTTGTGCTTGGAGAAAACTGACCTATTTTAAAATCCAGTCTTCTTCCTCACATAATGCCTATTTCCTATGAATAGCAGTATTTATTAACTGAAGCTTATTAATTAGAGTGGTGTTTGTGAAGTATGGTGAATATGCTGCCCTTAGGCAAGATTAGTGTGATCTACAAGTTGTTTTCTCCTATAGGTTTGATCACAATTAATTTTATATAACCATTTCTTGCAATTCTCCACATACTCCAAGACTGACCACATGGTTTCGTCCATAGCTGCTTACTTTTCCCATGATGTGAAATGACAAACCAGGAAAGATTAAAAGCAAGGCATTAATGACTGACTTTTTTTCTTCTGAGTTACTTTTCAACTAGATTTTGTTCACTGACCAGCCACACGTGGAGACACCTCATGGGGGGCAGCAAGTGACTGTCAGCAAGTTGCCGGGAAGAAGGCTGATGAAAACAGCTGGAGTAGGCAGAATGACTGAATAACCTTGCAGCTTATGTGCTGCATCTATCTTCTACCTCTTCTAAAACACGAAACTGTGGTTTGAAAACTGTCTGCAAAGCTGTAGACCTTCAAAGCACATATGCTTAAATCTGTAAAGGTGTTCAGATGCCTAAGACTGGGACACAATGGACATTTAACTCTTACTGAGATTAATTATTTTTTGGTAGGATTCTGGCCCAACAAAATATTTTGCTACCTAACTCTTACGTACTTTTAGATGTTGAAGCTTATCTGCATTCCAAAGCATTGAAATGGTTTTAAAAGTGCAGCTCCTGTGTGGTGCTAAAAAACTGAATCATGGTCTATGAGAGATCAGACAGGGAGCATAGGGCAGTGCTGGGAAGAGATGCACCTGTGCCCTGCCCTGCACCAGCACTGGTGACTCTCTGACCAGTGCCCACTCGTGCATGTACATGTGAGTATGCATGGACAGGGGCTGGATTAGTTTTATGCTGGCTGAGAGAGCTGAACTGTCTCCTTGGGAAGACAAATAGCTGCTCAGGGACTCAGACAAACACTAGAGGAGGTAAAAACAGAACTTCGGCGTATTCAGGGGACTGTGGCAATTTAAACTTCTGTGAATTGTAGCCTTAAAAGTAAGGCAAGGATTGTATCTCAGGCTTGGGTTTAGAGAATTAGTGTCATATTTTTTTCATGTAGCTTTGCATCTTTGGGGCTGGGCTGTTGCCTAGGACCACATGTGGCTGTCTGCTCTGTGATGTGTTGAGGCTGGGCATCTTCACTGCCTGCATGAATAGCCCTGTGTGTCTAGCTCAGGTACAGGCATCTGCTCTGCAGATATCTGCATTTTGTCGAATGAATCCCAAGGTCCGGCTCTATGATAGGTGGCTAAAGTCATCACTTGGATCTCCTCCACAAACACCAGTCATGTACTGCAGTGAGTATAATGCAGATTTCAGGATAAAAGACCCCGACAAGGAGAATAATATGTGCAGGACTTGGCTTTCGTTTGCACTAAGCCTTACTTACATTACACAGATGTTAATAAAGGTGCCTTATAAATCTATTAAATGCATATTAATCACCATTTAAAATAGCCTGACATGGCCTAAGTGATATATGGTGGCTTTAATGTAAACGAGTAAGGAAGGTGCTGCTCTGGCATGCCCTCTTTTAAGAACAACAACCTGCTCCACATGGCAGCCTGCCTTGTTGAATCTGATTATAGCATATCTCCACACCTTCTGCGTAATCCAAAGTATGATTCAGAGCACTAAGAAACTGGCACATTTGTCCCCTGTCTTGGATGCGTAAGTCAAAGACTGACCATTATCTGCGAATATAGGATAAGTGGAAGGAAATGGTATGAGGCTGAGCAGCACTCAGACACTTATCTTCCACCTATAGTTGTGGTGAGAATCAAAATCAGGTAATGACAAGAAACAGCTGCTGCAGACCTTGCACTGTACTGTGTTAAGAGTTGTTGGCTTAGACATGTCTGAGGAGCAAAAGCTAGAATATGTATACAGCGCTGAAAGGAGAAAGATGTCTTTTCCCCTCTTTCCCAAATTTGGACAGGCTTTCTGGTTACTAAAAATAAGAAAACCAGGATAAAATAGGAATGCAATCTGTAACTGAAGCCTGTAAGTGGAAAAGGGCTAGCACTAAACTGTAGTTGTGCAGACAAAGGCTTATTTATTGCCACTGACTACATTAAAAATCTGCAGTGCACACAGAAGCCAAACTTCAGATCTTGTCATGCTTAATAAAATATTGAATTAAGCAGAAGTGAAACTACCTGCCATATCTAAAAGATAGTCTCAATGCCCTTTCAATGCTTTATTTTAAGACCAAGTACAAAAGGTTTTCACCTTACGTAATTAACTTTTTATCATTAAGATTCAGAAAAATTGAATTGTGTTGGACACAGGTCATCATAATGAGAATTTAATGGATCTGTATTACTATGCAAGTTAAGCTTTGAATATGTGCTAAATGCATTACATTACCATTGACCTATGCAAATTTCCATCTTTGTGACTCTTTTTCTTCACTGCTGCTGCATTAAGACCCCCTCTCTCTCCTCATCTCCTTAAACAATGATTTCCTCATTTTCATATTAATTGCATCAGTTAACTGAGATAATGCTCCCACTGAAATGAGCAATAGGATGAATCACTGAAATGGTGCAGTTATTCTTTTTGCTTAACCAATTTCACAGGACCTTCACAAAGAACTGCCTTAATTTGACTTTATATAATTGCTTATCATTAGGCACAGCAGCCCCATGAAGTACCTTTATTTATTTAAGTCTCATCTCTGATTGATGGAAAATTAGTCACTTGCATATCTGAGGAGCACAGATTGTTCTGCTACCAGGCAACTTCATTGTAGAATACCCTGGAGAACTTCAAAACAAGCAACCGCTAATGCATGCTGAATATAAAATACGGGCAAACAAAGTGCAACAGCTAATGACATCCAGGAGTTCCTGTAGAACAACCATGATGTCACAGGACTGCTTTACCTGCTCCTCACTAAATTTCCTCTGTGACAGGGTAAAGGCAGACAGATGTTGTTCCAGGACACATTATACATCTGGCTGTATTTACAGATAGACTCTGCCTGTTTTTAACACTGACGATGCCTGTCTGTCACACAGTGTGAGCACTGAAGGTTATAACATCCCTCCTTTTAAAATTAGTTAAGTGCCCTACATGGCTTGGAATTCACTCAGAAAGCTTTAATCCACTTCTCATTTTTAATATTCTTAAAGTATTTATTCAGGACAGCTCAAAGGGAATGTTCACGCTTTTCTTCTTTGTAAGGAAAAGGGTGTGTGTGGGGAATTAAAATTTCTAAGGCAAATTATGCTGTTATCATCAGCTGACATACTCCGAAGGGATCTAGAAAGGATGCCACCTCCAGCATAAAAGGAGCCATAGCATATTATCCTCTCATGGGATTTGAGTTGAAGGATTGCCTCCAGGTCTCCTCAAAGCACATAGTGTACTTTTGTCCCTGTGGATGAGACTACCTGTCACTGAACTAGATATCAACAGTCATTAAATCCATATAGTCATAATATTGTTCTTTCCAGACATCAATACTATGATTCATTTTTCCCCTTATATTTGCTCCTACTCTAATTCTGCACGCCAGCCTGACATCTCCCTCCCCAGCAGAAGCCTCGGTTAACTCTTCCTATCCTGCCAGGCTTCTGTGGCTCCTGAGCAGCACAGCCCCTGAACAGCCCCTCCGATTGATGCCTCAAATCATCTTCAGCCACCGGCGCTTGAGTCAGAAAAAAAGCTCCTAATGAGCTGAAAGCAACAGCAAAGAATTACACTGATTATTTCTTCAATGTGCTGTGCTTGGAGCTGTATCAAATACAAACTGAAGACAATATTGCCTTGGGGGCTTGCAGTCAGAAGCATTAACCTTGGAGTAAAAGCTGTTTCCAATTATTTGGGAGAGTTAAATTTTGGTTTAATTCTGTTCCTGATGAAATCCTGGGTAAATAAGAGCATTTTTGGTTTGCTTTTTCCCCTTTACTTTACCTTGGTCTGGGGAACATGCAGGCAAAGAAGAAGTCCTTGTCCTGGCCTGGCATTATACACGATTAGGAAAATTAGATTGCCTTTTTGTGGAAAGACTGAGACATGAGAAAGTAGCTTTTCATATTACCGGTGAAAAAATAAGCGCAACTTTCTACATACTGCATGATGCTTTGGCTGAATTACATGTTTGCAGGATTTCATGCTTTGATACAAAACAGAACATGCCCTGAGAAACCCAAATACCTGTGTTTTATTATGTTAATTTCGAAGTTTGGAATAATCCCTGATCTCAAAGTTGGCAAAGCTTAGTTCTGGCCACCTAAAGGTAAATTGGAGAATGAATGCCAAGGAAAAAGCCTCATAATCTTCCTTCCCAAATGTTGTTGTTTCATTCAAAGCTTCTTTGAACTGAATAAAGATTTTCCTTATTATTTGGCACACTGTTTCACCTTGTACCACCAATAACATCATATATCAGGGGTATAAACTCAAACCCACTGTTAGTGTAACCACAACACAGGGGCCAGCCTAAAGCTAAGAACGGACCTGAGTATGCTTTATATGAAGATGATGTCCTTATCAATACTTGCAAAGAGCCTTCATGCTGGTTAAGCTGCCTGCGTGCTAGCTGCCAGGGAATGCTATGCAAGTCTTTGCCTTCCTCATGAGTTTTCATAGCTCATCCTTGCTTGCAAAACAATCTGCTGTAAGAAATTAGGAGAATGTTTCCCTAATGGAATGCAAAACATGGAGCTATTCCAAGAGGCAAGTCTTTGCAATTAGGAGACATCATAGTCTTAGGTATGCATAAGTACCCCAATGTATACTGTCATTTATCTGTAGCTGCTTATTTTAGTCTAAAATGGCTAAAATTAATACAGTTGCAGGAATCTTTCCCCCACAAACCCTTAACAGCAGCAATAATGACTGTGTTAAATCAGATCTCATTGCAATGTAATGAAGCCTGACTGACATATTGCAGGTATGATACTAAGTAATTTCATAAATTATTAAACTGTAATTGAAAGTAATAGTGCAGATTACTTTTCGACACACTTAAAAAAAAGACCTTGGCATGAAAATAAGGACTGTAGCATGACTGATTGGAACTAATGATCAATACCTTAATTTTAAGAATGGTCACAAGTTCCAAGTTTAAAATTAGAACAGAAAAATATTTGAATTTTCTACCTCTCAAGCTACTCTTGACACTTTGACTTCTGCTTAACTTGTAAGTAAAGGGGACAAATGGAAATATATTTTACCTCAGAGAATGGGAATCTCTAACAATCTGGGATAAGAAATGCTGAAATACTTACGGAAAAGTGAAAATTTACAGGACAAAACCCAACTTTGCAAGTGACCTCGAAGGAACCAGTTACTCTTAAAACCTTGGAATTATACAAACTGTATCACTTGATGCCACCAGACATTTTGTGCTTCCTGTTTCACCCTAGGAAAAGATTATTTACCATTACAGGTGTTTATATGTGTACATGCCTTATGAAACCAGCCATAGTCTTCCACCTCTGCTTGCTTAATTATATTTACTTCAGATCTAGTGGCTTGATGCATTTAGGCAGAGGTTTGAAAACAAGGTCGACAAACCGTGTATATTTTTGGATTGTTTAGCTTGACATATTGTGGCCATGAGCTGCATGAGAATAAAGGTATTTATTAGATTAACCCAGTTGTTAGTACATATCGTGGTACTCGCAGGGATTTTTCTGACAAAGCAATTGTTGGTTAAAAATCAAATGTTCTAAAGGAAAAAGGCAGATTCAGCAACACTTTTATCAATGTGCTGAAGTGTCAGGAAATGCATGCATGAGGAGGAAAGGACAGAGGGGCACTACAGCCCAATAGTGAGGATACCTGGGCATATATAGGAGGCTACAGATTAAGCCTCCACTCCCACTGAAATGAGATTTTGTCATCAGGAGATGAAGTTCCACCTTTGAGTAGTACACAGCAAGCTGAAACCACTGTTCTCATAATTACATGGAAACCTATGGCATAAAATGCCCAAGTCATCCCGCTGAAGAGACAAAAAATATTGCCTATTTTAACGCAATCATGCTTCACAGTTTCTCACTCACTTTATTGGGTTTCCTAAAGTGAAGCACTCTGAGTTGAAGGACATCTTCATCTTTAGCTCTTGTTTATTTTTCTTGTCACTGGTCTATTGCTCTCCAGATGAACATTAAACATCCCAATGGCATGGCTTATATGTGAAATATACAGTTGGTTCAGCACGGAGGGCTTCATTTTAGGACTCATATTAGTGAGTCCCTTGTGAGTTGATATTATGCCATTTTTGTCCTTAGATCTTCTGGGGAAAGCTATCATCCAGTAAATTGCCTTAGTCAGATAAACATTACCAGATAGATCTCTTCCTGCCTCTCTCAGCAATGGGCTCTGCAGAAGAAAAGGTCATTGTTTATTCTCTTTCACTTCACCCTGCTCAATTGTTTCTCGCACCAAGACAGAGTCGGTTAGTTTTTACCAAGGTGAACTTAGGGAATAATAGTAATATAAACACATAGCTTAAGTGAACCAAAATATCTGATAGTTCGGGGAGAGTGCATTGACTTTTCCAGAAATCTTCTTCATTCCCTTTAATTCTGCCCTGTGTTCATCAGTGTGCAAACCTTTTCCAGCCTCTTGGTTTTCTACTTTCACTCAATGAAGCCCGTAGAATAATTTTGCAGCCTTCCAATGATTTGGAAAAGGCTTCGTTCCACATCTGCCAAGGCGTAAATCCTATTTAATTGTTTGAGTGAGGAAAAGCACAAAGTGTTTCACAAAGTCAAAGACCAAACAAATAGAGTTCTCAATTTTCAACTGGGACTAGTGTGTCTGTACATAGGCAAAGTAATAACTGTTAGTGTACGAAATATCATGACTTGGTCTCTACCAGCCAGGAGTGGTTGGCATGGGGGGAATAGTTTTTACTCTCTTCTCTAGCACTGTCGTCACCTCCTCATGCTGCTTCTCCAGCTTATTGCTGTCTCTACTATACAGGCATAGACACTGTCTCTCTCTGTGGCATTTCCAACTGGCTAGTCTAAAATGCTCCTGGCCCAGCTTGCTGCCTTAGCCAAGGCTACAAATTCTTCAAGATAGTTCAATACTTTGAAAGTTCAAATCATTGATGTTTCTTGCACTCTGGTGGTGCAAGTCTCTTGTACTTAATTCATTCAAAGCCTCAAGCACTTTTTTTTTCATTGAATTCCCTACAGATGCACATTGGTGTGACATTTGAGGTGAAATCAGAATCAATCAACAAGGGCCTTGTTAAAGAAGCTGGAAAGAGCAGTTGCCTTTATAGGAGGCATTATTTCAATTTTATTCATTTGTACTGGAGCCAAAAGCTGTGCATTTGAATTTGTTTAAATGTAATTTGGATTGGATCAGTTTAACCCAGAGACCATACAGGGCAGACCGATGTTTTCATATAATCAGTGCGTCATATAAAGAATGCAGCTACTTCTAAATATCTCAATTTAAGCTTGACATTGCAGCGTGCATTGGGGTAACAGATGATGTGACCAAGGGGAAGCCACTGAGGACTTACCCAGACAAGACAGATCATACCTTGGTAGGATTTATGGGGACAAATTACAGGGACAGCCTCAAACCAGGCTTTGAGCATGTGCTGAAGACTATTAAGACTCTAGGATCTTGCAGGAATTAGGCTCATGAAGACAGTGAGAGCTTCTAATTTGCAAGTTTTCTGGTAACCTCTTTTTGATCAAACCCTTCTTTTTGCTTTGGGCATGCTGATGCAGAAAAGAGTACCGTAGTCACAAAGTTCAGGCTCAGCCTCAGGGCTGGGCACCCCTAACATCCTGGGAGGCTCCTGGCATCCCCTCCACAGGCCAAGATTGATTTTCTGATCCTAAAATGCAGATCATTTGGCATTTCTGTTTTTGCATTTAGCTGGGTATGACTTTTACTCCAGAAGTAGTGTAGAGATTTTAATTGGGAAAGCCTTCCTCATTTTTATTTTCCTTTCCAATAGCACAAATAGCTCAGAATTTGATGTTGATAGTTTGTTGGATCTGTGTTTTCCTTGGAATTGCTACTTCTGGGTTTAGAAATCTGAGCCCTTCAAAAAATGCCTGCTGCACATTTTCAGATCTTTTGCACACATGCAAGAGCTCAAATTGATCTAGGATGCTGCAGAGGTCATTCCCACAGGCTAATTGATCTCTCTGTGCTGAAGCTCCTGTCTTCAACCATTTAAAAAATACAACAAATTCACTGGCAACTGTCAGGCATTCACTGGCAAGCTATACAGACTGTGGGAAATGACCTCGAGCAACTGTGGCTTACTCTGCGCTCTAACGACTAAAGCAATCCACCTTTTCTGAGATTTTTCTTGCTTCTAAGAATCAGAAGGAAGCTAAATAGTGAAAAGACCTATGCAAACTCTCGGCTCAAACCCATTACGCTGCACAATGTGTGCCTGATAGCAGTGCTCTTAATCTGCAGGAGAGGATTGTACACCCAGCAAAGTTGCCTGTAGCATAGCTCCTATATCGGCAAGCAAGTCAGTGTTCTGTTTTGTGGTTCTCTTTCAAGTCTCTGCGACAGAGTACATACAGAGCAAAATGTTGCTAACCATTACCAACATTCGCATGAATCTGCCTGCCCTGCAGCATGTCTCTAATGCAAGAGTGATGCTATACTGAATCAGGCTGAGGATTTACTAGTCCAATATTCTGACAGTGGCTGCAACCAGCTGCTCTGGAAGATGTTGGAAGGCATAACTGTGCAACAACTGACAAGTCAGATATTGAGTGGCTTCTATATCCCCCTGTTCCACTTTTTCTTACAAAATACTACCCTTCTTTTATAGGAAGCAAACAGGCCTTTCCTTCCCAACATCAGGTTGGAAAGCTCTCATCTATGTCTAGAGTTCAAGGTCCGTATTATTTATCTTTTCCCTCTCTGGATGACTCAGAGCTTCCCTCAGACATTATTACTGGAAAAAAAATAAGGTATTGGAACACTTGTTGTCTGGGTCCAGAGATAAAATTAAATTTCTCTCATCACAATAACACAAGGTAATTGCATTGAATGCATTTGTGTGGTCTTGGTTGCAAAAGGTCAGTCAGATTCTGGTGCATCTCCTTCAGTTGTCTCTTGCCAACCCTGTGACAAATAGTTGTGGAAAGCCTCTCTTCTTACAGTGCTAAACTGTTGTTCCAAAGTAGAGAAAATATACCTACTGCACTGAGCCTTGTGGCCTTCAAACTTCTATTACTCTTATAACTGCTGTCCTCAAAACCCACCCCTGTTTGTACCTTCCATGCTTCTTCAGTTGAGAAGTATCTTGGTATTGCTCATTTAGCTGCTTTTGCATCAAAATCCCAGAGATTTTTTTGAATGTGGTGACCATTGCCCCTGTCCCCATTTACCATCAGTGTAGCAAAGACAAATAGAGATAGCAAGAGAAGACACAGTTTTGTCTTCTAAATGGACATATTTAGGTGTCAGATAGAAACAGCACTGCAAAGGGTGTGCAGAGGTTTGACACAGCTTTCCTCTTGGCCACAGATCCCCCAAGGCTGCCACACAGGGTTCACACTGCCATGAGCTCAGTTCAGAGGATACCAAATGGGCTGTTTAGTATGTGACTTTTGAGGACACTGGATGAAAAGGAGAGCTCAGCTTCTACCTATATACGCTTATGTAGTTCTGAGGGAAAGCCACTGTCACAAACCCCTGTTTTAGCCCCTTTTTCTCTATGTGGATAGCAAGCAGTGGGACAGACAGGTTGGCTAGAGAGGCTGTGCGGTCTCCATCAGAGATTTTTTGAGAACCAGATACGTCAAGTCCTGAGCAACTTGGTCTGATCTCCCATCTTATCCTGCTTTGAGCAGGAGGCTGGGCTTTAGACCTCCTGAGGTGCCTCCTAGCCCAAGTAATCCTTTGATCCCATGAAGCTGTACATACTGATATCAGGGTATCAGAAATATGTGGGAAGTGGGTAGGAAGCAGGAGCAAAAAAAGGGCTTTGGTACAGAGTGAGAAATACAATAGGAAGCAAGAGGGATGATGAGATCTGTGCTGAGGCCTCAGCCATGCTGCACTCTGGAAAAGCTGCTTCTATCAGCCAATGAGATGTTGCAGTTTGCTTTTGCTGCATTCTTAAATGGAAAAATCATGTCTTCCATAAGGTAAAAAAGCAAGAGATGGAATAAGGTGGCACATCCCAGATTCCAGCATGTCTCTGCCAAGAGCCTGGAATCGCTTCTGTCTATGTAATTCCACGCAGAGCCTGCAAACACCATATTGTGCTTGGCATGGCCAAAGCAGTCCCCAAGAAGGCTCCCAGGCAAACACATCTCAGTGTGACTACCAAACTTACTGACCTTGGTGATGGCAGCAATGTTTTGTGTTACTCCGATGCCAAGCTGGGCCAGTCATGATGGCCATGACTTGTTCACGGATTCATATGTGTGTGTGTGGAGCTTGTTTTGAAGAGTCAGGCTCAGACAGAAAACTTACAGTTAGGAATAACCACTCATGTAACTTTTAAGATATTGTCTTATATATTGTAATATTGTCAATATTGTTTTATTTTCTTTTTAATTTAAATCTTTTGAGCTCATGCAGATAATGATAAGACAGACATTATATTAATGTCTGATGCTATATTCAGGTGTTTGTTGGTCAAAACCAAACAAAATGAGCTAGTTTTATAATATACCATGTAGGAGTCTGAGGGCTGTCAGGAGATTTCTGTTAAAATATTTTGTAGGAACCAGATGTGTGTTCAACTGCTTTTTAATTCTGATTGAACCAGATTTCCTGGAAAAAGACTATTTTGTTTTCACAGAAGCAAAGCTTTTGTCACGAAGAGCATTATGTAACAGCAGAGATGTGGGAATTATGATTTCATGTTTATGAAAAAAGTAAAATACTTTTGAAAATTATTTAAGTTTGCAACTTAGTATGCAAGAAGAATTAATCCTCACAAGAGTTTTCGCTGAATATGTTCCAATCTTCTCACAAAAACATAAATTATTACCATTAAGCTCCAATTGTGTCATATATATACTGCATATATAGAAAGAGTGCAGAATTGCTGTACCTTGGCTGTGTACATGAAAACTTCTAGAAGACAGTGGGCAAAAGGCACCACCATACAATTGTGATATCCTAAATTAATTTTCTGCATTTGTTGCTGCCATTTCACAATTTAAAGCTTGCTGTTCCAGCTGCAGTTCCAAAGCTGCTCTTTGAGTTTTCTCCATTCAGGGCTGATACATCCTGCCAATATTTCTGACCTCCCCAGGTCACTTAGAATTGCTCCTGTGGCCTCCTCCCTTTCATCAGCAGTGTTAATCATTACTATTTAGCAGCAGCAGCTCTCTGGGAGGCAGCCTACCACCCCTGCAAACCCACATGAGGGAATTCACGCCACCTCTTGGGTAGAGTCCTTCACCTTCTCAGTCCATGTCCAACACCATAACTCTGACCTCAGCTTTGCCTTGGACTCTCTAAGTGCAGCATCCCTGGGTGTGCAGACCCAGGGGACATATCCCCTTGCTCAGTGATCACCTTTCTTCAGGAGGTGGTAAAGGATGTATCTTCCACTGAGGGCACATTCCCACCAACTCTGTCATCTCTGTACTCGGTAGTGTGTGCTGCTTACCTACTGAAACACTGCTCAGTGTACGCATGACCGCTGTGGGGTGTAGACCATTTGTACTGTTTTCCATCAGAAGATGCACAAGAAAGGTCACGAAAACACGATTCTGTGCAGTTTTATTATTTACTTTATTTCCCTTGCCATAAAGCATTGATTTTGGTATCTTTCTTACCTAAACCAAGCAATATTCCTCAAAATTCAGTCCAGTATAATTTGTGGAGGAAATTTCAGATTGGCATTTTTGAGAAAAGCAGGAACATTTATCAGGAGTTTTTTATTTCTGCCAGTTTCTGGACTGAAAACTGGGTACATTAGGAGATGCAGGCACAATTAGTTAGCAGAGCTGGACTGAAGGATGTGTATTAAATTGCTCTGAAACTTTGTTTATAGTATCACTACTGTATGCATACGCAGAACCTAAGGACGTGTGCGTTAGTGTCCATAGGCACAGAGAGGCAGAAGGTGGAAAAGTCTGAAAGTAAGGTAAAACATGCCACCTTTTTAAATCTATTTGCTAAGACCACAAGGTAATACATAAAAGGAAAAATCATTTTCTGTGCTTACAGTTTATGTTAAATGCCATTGAAGACAGAATCTCAGTTACAAAGGCAGATGGTTTAGTTCAGGGTGATTTGATTACCAGCTTTTTTAATGGAAATGTCACTATTTCAAAGCAGCGATGCTGAGTATTAACTTCAGGCATGTCATGTGGCAACAAGTTGGACTAATCTCTTCTGTCACAACTGGTTCAGTTCTTCTTTTTTTCATTTGGATTTAAATGAGGCCAATAAAGTCTCAGCAGTTGAGAACAAATAGCAGCAGATGAGGCTGGAAGCTTGTTCCCCCTCCTCCAGCTCAGTGACAAGAAAGCGATCATACACATGACAGAAGTGCATCAGCATGAGATGACAGGTCATCGGCACTGCTCTGCAAGAGTCTGGTAAATTTCTGGTGGCAGGCTTAGGGCAGGCAACCTGCAAGCACCTGAGAACTTGCTTTGCTTCAGTCATTTCAAAGTTTAGAGGTGAGCATGAGACAATTGCTGAACTGATATAATTTGTGAATGTTAGGTCTGAGAAAAAAATCTCTGACATATATTTTTGTGAGGAAAATTACTTTGTCAGCCTAAACACTTAAATTCCATGTTTCATCTCTGAACATACTCTTATAGTCTAAAAAAGCAAAATTGTAACAGAATTAAAAGATATAGTTTATGAGAATATTTGCTTCTCTGGCAAAGCTCCTGGAAAGGAATTTTAAAATGCTCTTTTCCTTGTGGATTATAAATAATAGAATATCTGCCATTGGTAATTGTGTAGTTTGTTTTCATTACACAACTTGAGGTTTTATTGAGTTTCCTTTAGGAGCACATCAAGTCAACTTGTGCACAAGGCTTTCCCAAGCCTATTGTTACGCCGCCTCAGTCACAAGGTGAGGCAGTGAGTAAGCAGCTCCTAGGATCAGATGCTTCATCTGACCTTTGAGATCTTACTTTGCACACATATTACACTCCAGGAACATTCCTTTGTCCCTTGCAATGTAATCTCTGCTCAAAAATTACCATACAGGACTGGGCTGCTGTTGGTGCAAACATGTTCTAAAAGCACTTTTTTCCAGTTATTTTGTAACTCTTATCTATAAATCCCTTCAATGAAATATCTGAGAGTTATTCAGCTGTGAAACTACGTAGAGGGGACATTTTCCTTATCCTGGGTCAGCATTTTCTGACTTTTTGTAAACATTCTCTCACATGATGCTTGTTAATAGGTTTCCTCATGCAGAAAATTCTTGGCACCACTGGAAAAGTTCTCCAAAAGACTGATTACTTTCCCTTTGCCTGAGGCCAGCTGCTGATCACGGCCTTTACGTAGCATGACAAACCCAGTTAATATCAGGACATGCAGCCAGGACTGAAACATTCAGTCACGCACCAGTTAAAGCTTGGCCTGCCAGCACACCAGGAGGAATATTAGTATGCTATGACCTGTTGGTACTAGTTTTCAAGAGTTTTAATAGCAGCAGAGTGGATGAAAGATGAAGAGAGTAGAAGATGAGTTTAGCTGGAGCGCACCCAAGGGCACACTGCCATGACCTGAGGGCACCAATGGGATGGACTGCCCCTGCCAGACTCTCCTAGGGTGTTCCCAAACCTGTCTCTGGCCCAGGGCCCTATTCCAGCCCTGCTGACCCCCATCCCAGTCTGGCTGCAACCCTGTGCCCAGGGAGGTGCCTGATGCCCTGGGCTGGCTGTGCCCTTGGCTGCTCCCCTAGTTCCTATTGAGGCAAAGGGATGGGGCGCAGCTGGCAAGACCCTGACCCGGCATTCCCCTGAAGCCCTGACACCTTTTGTATTTAAGAAGCTTTTAGGCTGACTTCCCAGACTACATCACTTTTTTTCCCTCACCTAAGAACACAATGCAAGCTTGGATCATGATGAATTGTGTCATCTAATTTCCTGAAGATGGCCTCTAGACAAAATAAATACAGGTTTTTTCCTGAGAATGGAGAAGGTTATTAACTATTATCAGTGACAATGATCCTACATGTATACTGTGCTAAGCAGATGGATCCCTAAGCACTTTGCAAATGTTTCTACTTGTGTTAACATAAAAGAAGGTTCAGCAAAGCTGCAAAGAAAGATGAAAAGCAGTAACTGTGACAGTGGGCAGTGGTATTCAATAGTTCTGGACAAATGAAATGTTAAGTGACCCTCTGAAGCATGTGGGGGTGGGACAAAGGGAGGAAGGCATTTAGAGAAGTCCAGTGGAATTTAGCTATAGACAGCCATATCCAGTAAAAAAATTGTTTTGCAACAGTTGTTGCAAAGTAATTATCTTCGCATGAGCTGTCAACATTTAAACTCTCTCACAGAGCTGTCTGGTAGAATTCTATAGTGGAAGTTCCTTATCTGGAGCCAAAATTGAGAAATAAGTATACCTACAACAGTGGAAAATAAACTTAGAACATACCTTTCCCTTCAGGCCTTTTGGGTGAGGCATTTAATAGATATGAGCAAAAAAAGAGTAAAAATATGTAAGTGTTCCTTGCAGACAACACCTAAATTAGGACTAGAAACCAGATCATGCTTTCAAACATTATAGGATAGGTCTGCATTACTGTGATCAGCAAAGTGCTGTGAGTACACACAAACTTACAAAACTGTGTATAATCATGTCTCTTCACTAAACTCAGAATATACAAGCTTGTGATCTCTATTCTGTGTCTTACTGATAGAGTTTCCCTAGTGATCTTCTGGCCTTTGTTTATCATGGCCGCAAAAAATTCCAATAGGTAATGGTATAGTAAACACTTTCTATAACCTCAGTAAAAAACACTATCAAGTTTTACAAGGAAAGCAGTTGCACAAGCTAGATATGCCCAAAGGGAAAATTCATCATAAGCACCCAAAGCCTTTAAATGTTTTTTCCTCTTTTTGATTTCCAGACCTGAGAAGACAGGATTTCCATGTGCACACAGTGGCTGAATTTCACTTTCTCCTTTATAAAATGACTGAACAAGTTACAGTTTAGATTCCCCAAAAGAGGAGCATTATTAATCGTCGAGAGACAGAAAGCTCTTTCACCTTCATTCTTTCATCTCCGTGTCCACTTTTTTTCTTGGAAGTCCGTGTCTCCTCTCTGCCCACACTGGCGTTTCAGTAGGACCTCTTGGCTGGGAGGCATCCTAGTGAATGTAGGAATGGATATACTAGTTTCTGTGTTAAGGCTTTGGGGTGCTATGTTCTTAGCAGCTGTTGAAACATTGCTAAGAACAGAACGTAACTGAAAAGACAGATCTGAATGGAAATGTGCACAACCTGCAGAGATGGTGAAATTAAATGCATGACAAAATAAAGTGATGCATGTAGGAAAGACATCACACAGATTTCATTTGTAAAACAAGGGGTTCTGACCTAAGCTTTACCAGTTTAGAGAGAGAATTTGGGGATACAATTGAAAATTCCATGAAAATGACAGCCCAGTGCCCAGCACTGAACAACAGCAACAACAAAAAAATTGCAAATGTTAGGAACTATTGGTAAAGCAATGGAGAAAAAAACAGAGCTCCTGATTATGCCTTTATAAAAATGTATGGCATGTCTGTATCTTTATACTGTTCTGTTCTTTTCATCTCAGAAAGAACATAGTAGAACTGGGAAAAGGTTCAATTGTCCTTGATTGTCAAGGGCTATCAATATATGGAACGTGTGTTGTGTGAGGAATAACAAAGTAAGCTAAGATTCTTCTTCCTGGAAAAGAGACAAATTACAGGGGACATGCTAGAGGGCTATAAAATCAGGAGTGAGGTGGAGAGGATGGATGGGGCTTGATGGCTCCTTGTCTTTTCCACTAGAAGTACTGGGGATCATCAAAGCAAAATAGTAGGAACAAGCTTCAAAACAAACAAGTAGGTTATTCTTCATATGTCAGTGATACGTCTTCGTATGTCAGTAATACGTCTTCATATTCTTCATATGTCAGTGATACTGCCTGCCAAAGGATTCACTGAATACTAAAGGATTAGGGGAGACCAAGGAGAGACTGGGCACATTAATGGAAGAGAAATATATTGGGGGATATCAACTATGCAGACACCAGAACTAACTGAGGAAGTCCCTGAGCTGAAAAATAGGTGGTGACTGGGAAAGTATCATGGGCAGGTATAGTTTATTCTTGCCTTTTGCTTAGTCCTCCCTAGTTTACCCCCTTATAGCAGCTGTAACCTCAGATCCTGAGGTTACAGAACCTCACTTAGAACCTGAACGTGCACAAGTCCATGGGACCAGATGAAATTCATCCACGGATCCTGAAGGAGCTGGCGAATGAAGTTGCTAAGCCATTGTCCATCACATTTGAAAAATTATGGCAGTCATGTGAAGTTCCTGATGACTGGAAAAAGGGAAATATAACCCTATTTTCAAGAAGGGGAAAATGAATGACCCAGGGAATTACAGACCAGTCAGTCTCACCTCTGTGCCTGAAAAAACCTTGGAGCAGATTCTCCTGGAAGGCATGCTAAGGCATATGAAAAACAAGGTGGCTGGTGACAGCAAACATGGTT